>VSDK01022758.1:106466-151274 GCA_009767595.1 Symbiodinium kawagutii
ACTACTACTACTACTACTACTACTACTACTACTACTACTACTACTACTACTACTACTACTACTACTACTACTACTACTACTACTACTAGATCTTCCATCAATGGATCAACAATTCGTTGCCGTGGTCATCCGCCAGGTGTGTTTATGCCCTCAGCCAGCAGCACGCCCGTGATCTCGCTGGCCTTGGGTGCTGGCCACGGAATTCATGGCCTGGTGCGCTCCAGCAGCTGGGGCTGTGTATGTTTGGAAAGCAACGAGGGAAAGCCGTGTATCAACCCATGATCAGTAGAGGAGTAACAACGACATACAACGACTGTAAGCGTGATTACCCACGATGAATCGTGATCATGATTAGCCATGGTTGGCCATGATTAACCATGATTATAGATGCACGATTGCACACGATTAACTATGATTGAACGTGATCAATGGAAGAACGATCCATTCTGAGTTGATCATTGCATATCATTGCATTTTAGACAATCGGATACATGGAATGGTATGCCAGCGCTTCATTTTTCAGAGACTTTGCCAGCCATGGCAGGTGTCGAAAACGGGCTGGTAGCGGTTGCGACGGGTCCAAGCGGTCACCGGGTGTGTTTCTCCAGGATGGTCGGCTGGAGATCTGGGTCGGCAACGAGCTGAGAGCCCCGGACAACGAAGACATAGGCTGGGCGTGGCCGGTGCCTGGTTGGTTGGTGTATGGCATTGGTGGATCAACGTGGATCATTTTTTTTTAATGTTTCATCATGAGCCAACAAGTTGACTTGATGAAGTCATAGGTGGTCGGCTTAGGACAGCCAAGGAAACGTGGATCATTCCATGGTTTTGTCCTTGAAAACAGCTGTGAAGATCCTGCCATCAGGCTCTGACCGAAATGCCATTCAAGCGTCACTTGACCCGATTGAATCCCATTCATACCTCCGCTTCGGAGACCAAAACGAACACTGACAGCAACATTTCCTTCTGATTTGAACTTATAACTTTAAAGTCACGGTACTTACAACTTGTCACAGTTATATCAACTTGAAAGTCACCACGATACTTGTAACCATTCTCTTTTCGTAGCAGCTTGAGCATGTCCCAGTACTTCGCACATGTCGCTCAGTTGGGGATGGCAAAACTGCCAACGACTTGGCGCTCGTCAAAGCGGGGGTTTGGGTTCACGCGAGGGGCACCCAGGCGGACAGGTGGGGTGGCCCCTTCGGCGAGCCGCATGAGATCTGGAAGCCATGGCTGCCAGGATCTGTCGGTCCCAAGCATTGAACTGCCCTGGAAAAGTCAGCAACTCTTCCTACTTCAAAATATGCAAGTTATCAACTGACCATGTGGTTTTGTCAGGAAGACCAAGCGTCATTTTGGGTCACTACATGTCACGGATATGTCCAAATTTTGGTTCAACTGGGAGGGCTCCGCCCAAGGTGGCCATGTCAATCCAACATCGAGTGGTGTCTGCCTACGTGCAGGCCATGGGGTCGCAGCGAAACCGACCAGTCTGTGGGCCAGCCGCACGGAGTACAACCCACCAAGCCCTTGGAATGACCGACCTAGGGATTGGATGAAGGACTCGCATGTCCATGGCATGGACTTCACATTTAAAAGCCACCTGCAGCAGTTCACCTTGGTCTTGTGGACACATCGCAACCGCCATTGGTAGTTTCTACCCATTTAGTTTCCAGAAAGCCTGCCTCTCGTAAGTGGATGGATGATGAGTGGCAGTTTTATCCATGAATCTGACCTGGAGCCACCGGGTTGATGTCGTCCCAGATGGTTCAAGTTGTTCCATACAGTACCTAGTGGCCTGATGGGTGAACACATAGCATCGACACGCCATGTGTGAACTCCACATTGAGAAGAAATCCACCACATCCATGCGACATCCGCATATCCGATGTGAGAGGGCACATGGGATCGCTCTTCACCAAGGATCCACATGGGCAGACCCTGCTCTTCACTTCTGAAGGTCCACCAGGTTCCACCGGGATCCACCGGGATCCACCATGACAGCTTCAGGGCGAGAAAGTGCTGGATGCCAAACTCCAGGGGCACATGCAGTTTTCCTCTTTGGCGCCGGGAGCCCTGGAGTTTCTGCTGCGGTGCTTGTGCATGCGCTTGCGGTGGTCTGTGATTTTTGTGGTGGTGACGTTGGTTGTGGTTGTGGTTGTGGTTGTGGTTGTGGTTGTGGTTGTGGTTGTGGTTGTGGTTGTGGTTGTGGTTGTGGTTGTGGTTGTGGTTGTGGTTGTGGTTGTGGTTGTGGTTGTGGTTGTGGTTGTGGTTGTGGTTGTGGTTGTGGTTGTGGTTGTGGTTGTGGTTGTGGTTGTGGTTGTGGTTGTGGTTGTTGTTGTTGTTGTTGTTGTTGTTGTTGTTGTTGTTGTTGTTGTTGTTCTTGGTGGTTTGTGGTAAATGCTTTCTCGAAAGAAACCAGTGCTAGAGCCTGCCCAAGCTTGAACAAGCCGCGACCACCATCCGGGCACAGCCCTGCCCAGGGCCGAGCCTCAACGTGCCGTGTGCTTCGTGGGATTTCCACCTCCTGACCTGTTGCGATACCAGAACTCCATCAGCATCATGGAAGGCCCCCCGATGGGTTCACGACCGGAGCCTGCCGTGGATCCGTGGATGCCTGGCCTAGCACTGCTTACTTGAGCAAAGTGGGGGAGATGAATTATACTCTGGTAAACTAATCTGGAAGTTAAAAATCAGCAGTTTTAAAGCGTAAACCAGCCACAAATGGAGGATTTTCCACTTCCAGGTGAAGTTGCCAGAGAGCCAAGTAGCCAATTTTGCTTTGCACTCGTTGCTGTCAGCACACAATCCATGGATCCAGTACTGATCGTGACATGGCCTGGGAGGCCTCATCGCCCACTTGACCTACCATGATCAGGGTCTCACGAAGAGCGAGGTCTACGATGCTTACTTCAGGCGGGAACCTGTTCTGGTGCCAACACAGGTGTTGAGCCTCCCATCTCGGGCCACATTCTCACTGCCTAAGGTGAAACAGTAACGTGCACCCAAAAACTGTTCCGAGATCGTGGCACTTCGAAACTCCTTCTCTCAAGGGCTGCTGAGAGTGCCCGCAGATGACGACAGGGTTTCATGACTCAGGGTTGGTTACTTGACATTGACCATCGCGGAGCACTTCTATGAACGTTTGTCTGAATGCCAACATGCATATCAGGTCGCGGCACATGTTGCCCTCCGCCGGGATGCCAAGAGGGTGATTGGTGGAGTTCCTGGATGAGGAGCAAAAGGCACGCAGTGGTGCAACATTGGTCAAAATCAGTTTGTAGTGGACAATGATGATCAATGATAGCTAGTGATGATCAATCATGGTCATAGAATCGAAAGTGATTACCATAAATTTCATGACTTCACCAAAGTTGCAACCTGCAACGGTTCTTGCAATGTCGTGCGCAGTAAGATTTGAAGGTCACAAGTGCTAGACTTGTCTCTTCAGGCTTTGAATACGGTTCATAGAAATAATGCCATTGCAGAGTGAAGGGAAAACCATGGAAAACCAGAGGACTTCCTCATGTGCAGCCTAGAACCTTCGCTCCCCTGGGTTGTCATGCATTTCCAGAAATCTGCAGGTGTCAGCAAGAGAAAAAGGTGCCAGTTTCAATCCACAATCATTTGGATGTGTCGATATGTGGCGCATCCTCAAGATTGTTGCTGGTACTGAAAATAGCAACTTCTGGTTGGTCGGAGGATTCCGCCTATCTCGAGGGTAGAAGTAATCTGGGAGCTCCCAAGGACAAAGACATCTCCAACATGGAAGAAGCTCATGAGCGAAAAGAGTTCGGGTGCCCAGCAGAGGTGTTTAGGAAATGCAGTAAATGGCTATTTTCGTTCAGAAATCGGCGCCAACATCGTCCAATTTGCAGCTTCAGTTGCTCCATTTGGAACTGAGAAGGCTGTAGAATAGCCAAGACATCCAAGTCGCCGCTTGCCAGCTCTCGCTGAGGTCCATCATGTACCCCTATCATCGTGCGGGGTCCAAGGGCAGTCCAGGGCCCGTTTAGCATTGGCCATAGATTTCATGGATTGTCCATGAACCAGGTACCCCCACGTACCGCCTAATCGGATGGGTTCTACGTACCCGCCACAGCAAAGCTACAGGACTCGGCTCAACCGGATGAATCCTGAATCGCGTAGGCGCTTCATCATAGATGTTCGGTTCCAGGCGATGTAGCCTTCAACAGACTCTTCACTGAATAAGCGTTGCTTTGACACATGAGAGTCTCCGATGATTTTGGCTGTTCAATTAGGACCATGCACTTTGCCTTGCCTTAGACATTTAGGCATTCCCACATTTCGCTCAAGGGCTTGAATCAGTCACAGGCTTGAATTTTGCGGTGATAGTTCCCAGGAAAGACAGGTTGATCGGCCACACCTTCGCAGTGGTATTGGAACTGGTATGTGTGTGTGTGTGTGTAATCACAAGTATATCTTGGCTAGGTTCTAAGTCGGTACTTTGTACTTAGGTTAGGTAACTGGAAGGCTAGGGTTAGGTCAAGTAGTTTGTTCTTTTCAGAGTGGTTTGAGATTTGCCAAAAATGTGCAGACCCGCTACAATTCGCTTTGATTTGGCATAACCACAACCTCACACAGGCAAATGCTCTTTCTCTCTAGCAACCATTGGGTTTGGCTCAAGATATGCACGTCAAAGCTTGTAGAATTGTGACAATGATCCTGTATGGCTATGATTGATTTATTATTGTTGTCATTATCCCCTATTAGTTCCTATAGTAGTTCGGGTCCCCAAACTGGCTTAAGAAACCACCATAAGGTAGTTGTTTAACCATAAGTTTGTTGGTTAGTATCCCTTCTTATTCACGATTATTAACCATGGTTGACCTGAGAAAACCCTATGGTTTCCCTATAAAACCACATTATTCACCAGTAATTATTAACCATTATTAACCACTAGTCAACCACTACTTTAGTACTATTTCTCTACGGCAGTCCCAGTGGATTTTCGCACCTGGCCCGGCAGATCAACAAGCATCTCCATTGATGTGGCTGGTGATCTCCGATCGCTGGCACCAGGCCGGTCAGAAAGCCTCGTACCTTCACTGGCTGAGATCATTGAAGTAGTCTAGGAACCAAATTTGCAGTTTGCAGGGCTATCCACAAACAAACAAATTCCCTGAAGACAGATAGACTTGTTTTCAATCTGTAGGGCTATCTGCAGGCCTATCCACAATTTCAGAACCGCAAACTAGTCCAACTGAAGACAGATTCTTGGGAGCAGATTTTCCGAAACACAAACAAGTCCAACTACTAAGTCCAAGTGAATTCAGATGCCGAAGTTCAGTGACCAACTTCGCAACCGGATTGACGTAACGTCATCGACGCCAGGTGGACACCTTGCTCTTCGCGGTCTTGAATTCCAGGCCTGGGATTTGCCTAGTGACCAAGTTGGAGGTCGGCACATATGACCTGCCTGGCACGGCGCAGGCATGACAGCTCTACGTTGCCAATCCAGTGGAACAAGCTGGGGGTGATAGATGGTGATACCAGGTTTCACAGGATCCAACAACCCATCATGAATCCACTGATCACATTTTATTGATATCTGAAATGTTGAAATTCGCGAAGAAGGTGGATATTGATGGATATTGGGCTACTCCCAAGGCATAGGTGGCGTGGCCAACCTCGCAACTGCTGCGCCATGGCCGACTCTCCGCTTCCGCCATCTCCGCCTCCGCCACCCTCCTTGGCTTCATTGATCAAGGAGGTGAGTACGACAGACCTGGAGGCAGGGGATCCGTCAAGGTCTCGTCGCCTGGTTTGAGCTCATGGTGTTGAAAGAACGGGGCTTTCTCAGGCTAGGGGACACCAAAGTTATGGTTGGTTTGTTACTCATCAAAGACATAGGGTTGGATGATTCGGGGGTACCCCTATGGCTTGAGAAACCACCAATGGTTCATGAAGGCTATGGAAGCAAAAGGTTGGTGCCAAGCTATGTGGTACACCGCGTGGCGATGAAATCAGGGCACCACACAGGTGGTGCACTGCCGATTCTATGGAGTGTGGATCGAAAATGGTCAAAGGTGGTCATTTCCTGGGAGGGTTCTCGCATTAGAGCAGTGACCAAAACTTGAGCCACTGCGTGCTAGTCAGTAAGTTTTTTTCAGCTGCTACAAGAATTATGGTGATGGCTTTTGACGATACACAACTGAGCCCGTCGCGATACTGTATCCAAAATATGTTCTTCTACCATCACGTACTCCGTGCCCAACAGGACGGCTGCAGCTCATAACAAGGAACGTATCACCTTCGTACAACAAGGAACGAAGATTGCTACTGCCAGTGGTGTCGCACGAGTGTTCAGCTTCTCCAACGGTGAAACATTTACGTTCAAAAGCAATCAAAAGCATGGGAAGGCATCCTTTCATAGAACTTACACTTTTGTAGTGAACTCGAGGAATCGCCTAATGCCTGCAACTGACCATCCTTCAGGACGAGATTTGCAAAGTTATCCAGGCAACAACTTGTCCAAGTAGATAAGCAATGCTTCAATGCTTCACTGCTCATCGCCTGTAACCAGTTTGCATGAAAACAGCTTGCCTGCATCGCGAAGCAGCCCAGCTGGTGTTGTTTCGCCCTTGTTACTTTCTGAGAGGCACCCATTTTGTCCGCAACGCCAACTCGAAACCAGGGCTTAAAGTGTTTTTGTCCTACACACGTTGTGCTGATTTAACTAAACGAGGGGTGCGACTGAGTTGTTTTCTATTTTTGGTTTTATCACTGCTGTGACTTCAAAAAGGCCGCAGGGGGTCTGGTATTGAAGAAAGTGACATCAAGCATCTTTTCGTTCCTCAGTCAAGGCATTGCGTGTTCAACTTCGCTGTTAATTCTCGGGCACGTGTTTTGTAGAGCTTCTGACCCTTGAGCTGCCTTTGATCTTAAACATGTGTGATTACGGGAAACCAGTCTGATCCCAGTGTTTCCAATCGCTGTGTGATGTACGCAACGTCGGTGTGAAAGTTCATGCATGGATGTTGAACCAACAATGGTATAGATGATTTTAGATGACCGCTTTTGCCCAATAGTTTTCCGCACGCAGCGACTTGGGAAAGCGACGGCCCTCAATTTGTATCTGGGCTATTCAGCTTCTCCACCATTCTGCAACGGCTCCTTTTGTGTAGCCCCTAGCCCCACAATTCCTGAACCAAAAGGACTCACACCCTTCCAGACAGGAGTAAACCCTACATGCCTCCGGTCTGATTCGAACCTTGGTATCTCAACCGTCTCAGGCAAGTCTGGCCAAGGCCCTGTCTGCAGATGAGCAACAGCGACTTCGAAACGAAATTGAGAATGCCTTGGAAGTTGCGAAGGCTGCACGGGCACTGGGAATTCGCAGGGATGCAGTTTCTCAAAGATATCACCAAGATTCACCGGTGTCCTTCGATCACTGGATGCTAGTTAGGTGCTAGGGGGCTTGAAATTCTTGGCTTCTTGTGATGACATCAATAGATATTTAGACTGTGCACAATATTTTGCAAAATGGACAGCTTCACACCACACGAGAGGCTGCAGTTGTGGGGCGCCTACTTTCGTGAAATTCACAGCTGCGACAAATGATTTTCGAAGTTGGTGATCAAAATCAGCATTGAATGACAGCTTCCAAAACTTCCGGTCTCCGAGAAATTTCCAGCGATTTCCTACTTGGTCAAGCCCGGTCATGCTCGGTCGTGCTGTTGCAAATATGTGAAGTGATGCCAACCAGCCTGTGGATCAGCTTAATCAATTGAATCAACCATCTCTGTGTTTGGTTGAAGTGGCGGTGTTTCAACTCCCAACGAACCAGCAACTTGGTCATCACCGTGAGGCCCGGCACCAACAATTGACAATCAGCAAGCATTACGTACACTCCCGTGATCTAATATAGATTCACATAGCGATGGAAAGCTGCCATATTTTACAGAGAAAGCCTGGGAAACCATCAACAATTGGTGGATACTCTATTGCTGATGGGGTGATCCCCTCAAACCAATTGGTGGATACTCTGGGAAACCATCAACAATTGGTTAGATCACCAGAGGGCATCAACCATTCTTCAGGCCGCTTCCATCGCATACACTGCGAACTTTGTGGATGGTAGCCAGCTTGACGTGTCCTTGAGTAGCACGACCTCTGTTCTGGACGCAGTCTTTGCCATCGCCAAGCAGAAGGGTGCCTGGGCCAAAGGGACGGAAGGAAAGCAGGCAATCAAAAGCAGAGACTATGCTTGGAATCTGCAGCCCTACTTGAGATGATGGACGAATGGGGGTTAAAGTTAAAACCAACAGCGAGGAAGTTGTTGACATCCAAAGCTGACGGATGGACAGGACACAGAGAGGGAGACCCTGCTCGCTCGCTGCACGGGCTACCCCACTTACGTTGCCTGCATGGCAGATAAGTAGATAGATAGACACATAGATGCATAGGCATAGAAAGATGAACACCCAGACTTGCAAGGACTTACACATCTTTGCATATTTGATATACATATACAATCATATACACATAAACAGATCAATTTTCACAGATGCATATCATTGTCATAGCACAAAGAGATGTGATTTTCTTGTGGATATCCTTCCTTCTCCTGCCAGTTCCAGGTCTCCCCTCGGGCCGTGTGCGATTGCTGGTGGTTGGTGCATCTGAGCTGCTGCCGGTGTCACGCAGGGTGCGGTTGACGGAGGCCACACAAGGAGCTACGGAGCTGATGGTGGTCGTGTCCAGCTGCTACTCCTTGGGGCAACTTGGCGGGTGCAGAGCTGGTGGCTGGTCCTGGCTGGTCCTGGCTGGTCCTGGCTGGTCCTGGCTGGTCCTGGCTGGTGGATTTTTTGGGAGCTGAGAGCAGCGCAGAATCGCGACTAGTTGGAGGTTCTGGCAACTGAGAGATTGGAAATGATTGGAAGATTTTCAGATTTTTTCTGTAGCCTGTGTTTTCTATTATTTCTATTTTTTTTTAGTTCCTTCGATTTTCAGACATGCAATTTTTTCGCGGTTGGAAGGCACAGGTGATTTGTGCAGGGCATGATTTGCCCACAAACTTATACATTTTCGCTCCAAGTCATTGGACTTTATAGGGTCTAAGATGATGTTTCAGATTCTGTGATGGGTGGCAGAGAAAGGCAGTAGAACATTCGTCAGGCAATCAGAACAGGACCGGGAGAGGTTGCAATGAGAACAACTGTAGACCCAAGGTCGACACGTTCGACACTGTTGAGATGGCGTTGATTGATAGTCATTGAGGATGGCTTGGGGGTACCCCCATTTAAAAACACCATATGGATCCACATGGTCCATGGCAGTATGCTTTGAGGGTTGATGATGGTATGGCGCTGTAAGCCTTGATATGTAGGGATCCCATCAATGATCAGGCACATGAGATTGCCGCAACCGGCAATTTGTTGGATGATGCAGTACACCCTCACTTTTGCCACGATGAACCGAATGGATTGAATGAATCAGGACAGAGAAGCGAAGCTGGGATTGCCACGATGATAAGGTTTGGTCTTCAGTCTCTACCTTAACTTTCCGGGATAATCCAAATGTAATCATGTTTAGCAATACAAACCAAGTACATCATTCTTGGGGTTCCCAGTGGCTTCAGAGGGCCCTCATATGATACACTCTAATAACTAACCCGGCCATGGAAAATCTGGTGAACTAACCCCGCCATGGAGAATCTGGTGAACTAACCCGGCAATGGAAAATCCGCCATTTATAGCTGATGTCCTAGGGTTAACAAAGTGCTTGATTTTCCAGCCAGCCGTGTTAGTTTACCAAAGGGTATTATACCAACCTATGATCAACTGCTATTAACCAGCAGCATTTTCATTGATAGCTTGGGTAGTTTACCAGAGAGTAACTTTCCATTCCTTTCCGCCACCCATCGAGCTGCACCACTCAGGACTGGTCGGGGACCACTGGCGGAGTTTGCCACGGAGGTGCGGAGGATCAAGTACCGATTCGTGGTGACGTTTCAAAGGTGGTCATCACGACGCCAGGAATGGGGCAGTTAACCATGTAGATGCAGTAAGAATGGTAGTTATAACGTAGATACTATAACCATGGCAGTTAATCATTTAGCTGATAAGGACCATGTAGATATGGCAGTTCCGACAGCACGATTTGATTGCATCTGCATACGAAAGGTAAATCAATGCCTTATGCATCGGTGTGGGCAGGAGGGATCTTCAATGCATGATGGCAACTGACAAACTTTTTCCCCTCCTAGTTCTGCAGGTGAGCTGGTTCTATGTGTATGAGCTCCCTTGTCATTTAAATGGCTAGTACCTGGTACTTCTAAAAAAAAAGGGCGCAGGCTTCAACATACTGCAGCCCTGTGCCCTGTTCAGGGTTCAGCATGACCTATCCTGCGGGTTTGGTTTCAGTTTTGCACCACCCAACTTTCAGGATTTGGGTTCTGAGGGCATATGAACAACTGCGTTAAACATTCCCACCACTTGTAGGTGCAGAAGTGATGATGAGAAAGATGTTCTGAAGTTTCGATTCTAGTTTGCATTTTTGGATCATAGCGAGATGCCATTGGACCCTTCAATTGAAATGGCAAAGCCGAAAAACGACAGCTTCTTGAAAATTACAGTCTCTCTCTCTCGCTCTTTCTTTCTTTTTCTCTTTCGTATTCCACAGTTCATGTGTTTTGCCAAGTTCCATTGACAACAGCTTGCAACACTCCCAAAAGGTGAAAACACTTTGGGCTGCGCCAGGCAAGCTTTGAGCACTATCCCAGCTGGGTATATCTGGAAACCGATGCGACTGATGCGACATGTGAAGAGACGGAATTGTGCGACGGAATCCAAGTCACTCATGGCCTCGATGTCGAAACGAGGCCCGGATGTACCTTCTTCCCTTCGGGGGGTTGACGCACTGAAGCAAAGACCATTTATTTTGCTACTAAGAGTGAGCAGCAACGACAATACTAAGTGAAACTCACCAACAACAATAGTGACAAGTAACAATAAGCACAAGCAATAGTAATGACAAACAACAAGCAACAGCAGTAGTTATAAGACATCATAGCCAAGCAGAATGACCGCGTCATTCTTGCGCTTTGGATTTGGTATGCCGCGGCTCTCCCCGCCCAGGCACCCTGAGAGTTTTCCAGGCATCCTCTTCTCTGAGGGCGCGCCTCTTTCAGGAAGGATTCTGATGAGATTCGTGATCCACAGCAGAAGATACGCCCTGGGCCTGGGTGTGGCCACTGAAAGCATTAACCTCAACAAAGTGCCTTAGCTTTGCAGCTACTCCACGTTCAGGGAATATCTTGGGGGCCTGTTACGGCCTGTTGGTTAACAGCTTTATCCACGACTTCACAGTAGTTTCTTTCAGGATGGTACAGTAACTTCCAGATGTCCGCAGTGCCGCCTGCTTATGTATCTGAAGATTTACAGATGTGGGTCAGGCTTACTGTGTCCTATATTCTCTATATTTTCATCTTGTTCAGTATGTACTTTTTCTATTGTCACTGTGAGACGAACATGCAAGTGCACACGTTTGCGTTAATTTGTTTGTGCATGTACTTGGACTTGTGGATGCGCACCAGCATGTTGTACATGTACAACGTCAGGCCCTTGTCGAGACATGATGGCAATCAGACTGGCATGTGTAAAATGTTGAAATCTACAAAACCTACGAACATCCTTGTCACCTTATCGCACCAAATATCTTGCATGTCATGTTGATCTAAGGATCCAGAATACGATGAAGGCTTTATGGGACTTTATCATGGAGGCCACTCGATCAATGTCTGCAACTGTGCGCAACGGACCTATAGACATCGAGGGGAATACACCCACTGGAATGGTGGCTTCAAACTGGCCATGTTGGTGGACATGGATCAGCGTACGATGCAATGCCGCTCGGAGATGATTACCGGGTTGGTGGTTTCAAACATTTTTTATTTACCCTAGTAATTATTAACAAATGGTTGGTTGACTACAGTAGTATTTTTCATACGAGTTCGAACCACCAACAAGATCGATTGTGGGCTTGTGGGCTAATCATATTGGTTTATGATGGCTAAATCATGATTCATCGTTCTTGATGAGGATAACTTGTTGGTTAAACATGTTTGAATGATGGCTCATACTGGTGGACTCATGATTCATGCTCAATACTGGTCAATTTGGTCACTTGAAGGTTGATGGTGGCTTATGATGATTGATTATGGTTGATGCAGGGCTGACAAGTGATTGACAAGTATTGGTTAATGCAGGTTAAAAGGTGGTTGATAATAGTTGGTGACGGTTGATCAGTGGTTCCTAGCGGTTTTTCAATGGTTCCTGTAATTCATCGTTAGCGGTTGCTTTTATCATGCTTCGTTTGTGTTGAACTATGGACCGTCAAGTAATTTGGACCATTACTGGTTCAGCAATGTCTAGTCAACGGTCAATCAATTACAACAGTAACGGATCATGACCGCTTAGTATCAGAGATTAAGTACAGTTCATCCAGCGAAACGATGTTTAAAAACCGTTCATGGGTGGTCACTGGCTCACAAATGATTCATCAGCGAAGAATGCAGTGATGCTTGGGCACTCTGTCGGTTGTCAGGGTGCTGGGATTGCAGAGTCAGCCGTCGATGGGTGGCTGACTTGGGCGTGTGCACAGATGGAAGAAGAGTGTGCTAAGCTTCATTCTGCGTCAGGTAGCCTTTGCTGAATTAAACGAATCAAAATGTGACTGTGGGTCAGTTCACCCCGTACCCCTGGTTCCCCTATCATTAACCATTGTCTTCCCTGTTGTTGTTGGTGGAAATCCCCCATTAGTTGGTTGATTAATATTGACCCATAGCCATGTGGCATCACAAATGAATTCCATTTGTATCGCATATGTTGCAATTGTAAAGCTGGGAATGGTGTGCTGCCGTTGCATTTTGATCGAAGCTTGGATCCAGCTGGGTGCCAGGTAGGGTAATCACCGTTGAATACCCACAAAGAAACCCAACAAAAATGCCGTGTAAACCTTTGAGGCCCAACGGGGAGAGGCGATTGTGGCTACTGGAACTAGCAAACATGATACAACTGATGATGCCAATTGTCCCTGTCAATTGACGTGGTCTGCTGGAATATGATGCATGGATAGCTCTTCCAGACTCACTGGAAAGGAATCTCCTACTTCGACAGGGGTCGGGAGGTGCTTGACAGCCTTGGTTCTGCTCCGTATCGCATGTTGCGCTTAGGTCAAAGCCCAGTAGAGTTGTCCCCCAGCGTGACTTCATTTTTGTCTTTCCTGATTTCAAACCTTTGCAATGAAACACAATGAAACAGGAAGCTCACTGATTGCTGTACGCTTTGGTGACAGTTCTGAAGTTTTCCGATCCTTCGGCACCAGTTGTGTCTAGCATTCGTGACCAGCTGGGTGCTACTGCCGAGGCTTCGATGGCTTGAAACCTTTGGGCCCCGTGGATAAGTTGCCGAGCGGCGATGAGCCGCTGTGGCCCGCAGTGGTCTTGGCACGGCCAGGCGATTCGGTCAGCCTGTCGGTGAGCACCGTGTAAGAACACCACCAGGCAACTCTGAGGGAAGCCACGGCAGTTGTTTACATTTCTTGAAATATACAAGTCTACTCCTGTGTCTTGCCTCAAGCTGACTGCACTCAACTCTGGTTGGGCCAATCATTGCTTTGGTGGCGAGTTCGCTGGTTGTTACTTTCGTTTGCTGTTGGAAATGTTTGACATTCGACATGCTATTTCATTGCTGAGAGACTGCGTCGTGATGATGCTGGCCACTACCAGAGTACAATGTACAGCGTACGATGATGGACAGTGCTCCCTGCACGACCTCCATCCTGCATTGATTTAAATCAATCGCCGAAGACAGAACTTTCCTCGGCAGAAAATCAGATTGCAACTTGATGCAACTTGTGCTTCTTGCTTGACCTATGCGAGGGAATCTCTTTACACCGAAGATTGCTGAATGATTGGCCAGTAGTGACAAGATATCAATTAGCCATTGTGTATTGTTTATGATTATGGAGAACCAGATCATTATACTGTTAAACATAACCATTACTGACTATGAATCATTGCTAAACAAACAACAATAATCAATTATTCACCCTAAGCAGCCAGTATTAACCACGATTAGTCATCAAACAAGCACCACTTCACAATATGGCTTGTGGACGACGACCTATGAATCACCTAAGCGATGCTTGGCGAATCTCCCAAGCTCGCACTGGAATCGGTGGCCGGCAAGTCGAAGGGTACCAGACCCACATGATGCAATGTGCATAGATACACAAGCAATAAGTGTATAATACATTTGGCCATTTCTCAAAATAGGGAACCTCAAGGAGTGATTTGTTTGTTACTATAAATGGTTAACAAAGGATGATTTGGGGAGTCCCCTATTTTGAGAAACACCCATACATAAATATATAACATCTAGATAGACATATATTTTGTACATTGGGATATGCACATTCGTGTGAACATTAAGAAACATATGATATAATGCTAATCTTGTTTGAACGTGCACCGACCGATATAGAGATAGAAATAGGTACATAGTTTAGATTATTAAACAAATTCATGAATGAATAAATGGATAAATAAGTAAGTAAATCAAGATACATGAAATAAAGTAATATTAGTATATAGATAAATACACAAATAAAGAAAGAAATAGATATGTATTTGAATAATCATTTGAATAAGCACAAGAAGTAAATAGATAGAAGAATCAATAGACACACACACACATATATATATATATATGAATAGATTCAAATTTAGATTTAGACAAACATATATTTGCCAGGTCACACCTACAGCGGCACGGCCGAGACAAGGTGCAGCCGGTTTGGAAGGGGTTTGCAATGGTAGTCGCAAGCAGTTGGTTGCTGGATACTGGATACTTCTTTGGTTAAGTGTGATTGATTATATCTGCGGAATGATTGATGATGGGTGACAATTGCCAAAAAGAGTCAATCAACCCGGAATTGATGGTTAGTTCCTGGCTAGTAAACGAGTAAACAACTGTGATGTATGGTGGTTCACAACCACTCGTAGTAGTGGTAAAGTCATGGTCAATCATGGTGTAGAACCGACCATAATGTTGGGAATTGGGCTGCAACTCATTCCGCAGTCATCATGGTACAGGTCAATGCTAGGGAATCATAGCCACCCAATGTAGATATGAACAAGTACCTGTACAGGCTATACTAGGCTAGATAGGGTCATATAGGACTATATCGGATTATGTAGGATTACACAGGATTAGGATTATATAGAATTGCATAGGATGAAATAGGAATATATAGCACTATACAGCAATAGCCCATGGATTATATACCTACAGCCTATATCCTCGCAACGTCCCGGAACCGCTACCACTATGGGTGCTGATTGTGGGGTCTCTCGAACTCCACTGATTGGCCATCCAACAGCCATCGTAGTATTCATGTGGTGGTTTCTCAAGTCATAGGGGTACCCCCAAATCATCTAAGATCAGCAATTTATAGCATTAAAAACCAACCTTTTTTGGGGTCCCCCATTCCCTCTGAGCCATCTATAGCAATAAATGATTCATAGCTTCGGGGTACCCCTTTCACTTGAGAAACCACCATGTATCCCAATGAGTTGCTTGGCATTTCTGCCACCTGGAGCTATAAATCTTCCAGCAATCCTCAGCAAGAAACTACCAACGCCAAGTCTCGGGGGGGCGATGCTTCGGAAGTTCACGCTGTCCACAACTGGAAAATGATGAGTGAGCGAACCAGTTGACCAGTTGATTGATTATTGTGGAAGCTTGTACTACCATGATCGCAAATGGGGATTTATTGAATAATGATCAAGGACACTGAATGATGGTTGGTGATGGTTCAGAATAGCTAGGGGTAGCGTTTCACGGATTGGATTTTCATCTCACGATGCATTTCCCCACATCCAAAGATATAGCAGTTGGCGATGGCTGATAGTAGCCAACCATTGATCTTGGGAGAGTGATTCGGAGCCGGAAACGATCCCCACCAAATGGGGGTCGATTTGGAGGTCAGGCAGGCTCTGAAACCACTGGCAGTGTTGGCGGTTGTAGGATCTGTCCGGAAGAAGGCTTCTGTATGTGTGATAGGCATCACCTCACAAGGTCTCCAACATTGGTGCCAAGTCAGCTGTTCTGACAAGACATCGATTTGGGAGTGGGTCATGTTCACTTTTGGGAAAGCGGGGCAGTAGGGTTTTGGAACCATGGCCATTTGCCGCCACTCTTTGGTTGTGTAACACTGCTGCTTTCGAGCCAACCTCTCGCGGCAACTGTTGTGCTTCCTCTTCCAAGAAATGAAGCGATGGAGTTTCCCCAATTTTTCAAAAACATTTCCTGCAGTTTTCCTGGCTAATCAACGGTTAATTGTGGCCAATCATGATGATATGATTAATCAATGGTTAGTTACTGGTGAATTAGTGATGGTTGCGAAGAAAGCGGCAACCTTTACATTGATGATGATTGTGTCAATAGTGGCACCTGCCAAGCAGAAAGCGATCATCTTCACTACGGAAAGTGATGATTTCAAGCCGTGCTCCGTGGCTATCCTGGTGAACCAACCTGGTCACCCGGCAACTTAGGGCGCTCAAGATCTGGTGAGGGGGCTGCGGATGGCAGCCACCGAGCTGTTGATGAACATCATTGATTTGGAAGCTGCGCTGAACTCAGAAAAACGGGTGCTGTGAATATACCCTTGCAGTGTCCCCCCTCGAAATTCACAAAGAACTGAGATCGGCAAAAATTGAGATCCACATTTTTCAGGTCACAAGATGGTTACAGTCAGGGATCACGAAAAACAGTGCCCACACTCAAGTTGGAAGGACTGGAAGCCTCTATATGGGGTTGAATATCAAGGGTTTTCAACTCACCTTGGCAGCTTTGCATTGAGCAACCAGCCCTTGGCAGTCTCGCTGTTTGGTGTCTGCGGATGTCTACGGATGATCCATCATTGATTCCATGATTTGAGATGGTGTACCACCTTTAGTTGTGTCAATTCCTTTTTTTGCCGTTCGTTCACCTGAATCCACGCATCGATTTCATGGATTGGATGGTGAGAGTTAACCAGCCTGATGCATTGTTTCCTCCGCCACGGAGGGGCGTCCATGACTAGTGTAGCTTTAGAAAAATTGGCATTTTGGGTTGGGGATACCAGTTATGAATGAACATGCCCCTTCAGTTTTGGTTGGTTGAAACCATCACAATCCAACATCCACCAGCCACTACACCCAATTTGGAGGGAAACAAGCGATCTATTTCAGTTAAACCTGGTAGTGGTCCATTATGAAATGGATCCCCCACTAATTCCTAACCATATAACCATCATTAGACATCACTGCATAGCCATCATTCGGCATTACATGTTTCACTGGCTGGTGGTTCGGAGGGAGCGAGGCCAGGAGCCAGGGGTGTCCCGTTCTGACCTTATAAATGGCTGTTTCTCAAAATAGGGGACCCCCCAAGTCATCCTTTATTAACCATTTATAGTAATAAATCATCCACTAGTAGTCATTTATAGTAATAAACCAACCATTTTTTGGGGTCCCTTATTTTGAGAAACACCCAAATGGGGAGCGATTTGGAGCTACAAGGAGTGGCCGAAGCAAATGGTTCAGCGCCCAGGTGGTGCCCCATCGGCTCCGGCAGTACGCATTGAACTTCAGCAACGTGAAGACGGTGGGCGCCGATGGGTCCCGGGTGGCTACTGCCAGGCTGCATGTGAGACCATCAGATGGTAGATAGATGGCCGTGGGTCAATATTAATCAACCAACTAACGGGGAATTTCCACCAACAATAAGAGGGAAAGCAATGGTTAATGGTGGGGAACAGGGGTACGGGGTTTTGACCCACTGCCAGATGATGTCTTGTGAAAAGCTTTGCACGTTTTAAGATCACATAGATGGTACATAGATGCCTTCGTTTTTTGTTCGATAGCGAAGCATAGCCATCCATTGGTTGCTCAAACGTCCGAGTGACTTGAGGATCACATGCAAGAGGATATGGGCCAATGGGGCGGGAGTGGACCCGTTTTGGGTGAGGATTTTTTCAAACGGCCAGGTCAGTCGGTCTTGCGTTGTGACAAAGCATTCCGGCATAAATTGCACAGTTTTCCTGGCAAAGGAGGATCACTTCCATTCTGTTGATTTTTGGGACTTGCCTTGTGCATTTGTAGAACCCTTGAACACAATGTTTTTAAATTGCTTTCTTAGTGTCATCCAATAATTCACTGGCGAATCACGGAAACTCGACAGGCTTAGGCCTAGGCATCTCAACGCAACATTTCCGCCAGCAGTTGCTTGGCACGGCCGGCCAGGTAGCACAAGTGCCCTTCAAGCTGGGCATCTCTGAGGATCAACGCGGCCGGGTCCATGGTAGGAATGGACAGACCATGTGGGAATCGATGACTTCAAAACAAATGGCTATGGGCCATAGTAGTGGGAATTCCCAACACTAATCTGTGGGAATCGTGATTAACCAACACTAATGGGGGACAATAACCAACAAGAGTATATAGTGGGAAAACAATGGTTAATGATGGGGGAACCAGGGGTACAGGGTGAACTGACCCACAGCCAAGTAGCAAGGAACTGGAGAAGATGAGCATGCACTCATGCCTTTTCCTTCGATGCCTTTCATATTCATCGATCATAGAAGGTTGTGCTTGCTAAGGTTTCATGTAATGTGTTTTGTTACCCAGCCTAGTTAGGATTGTCAATGTTGGATTGGCGTATTCAGTCTTAGTGGAGATCATCCATTTGTTGACTTTCGTGTGATGCTGTCTTCATTTTCGGTAACCTGGATGTGCGAGTCTCACAACATAGGCTCTCTTAGAGGCTGGACGTGTTCGGAGGTGTAGTCCAAACCGTGGTCTATCAGCTGGGGCTGCGATTCCATTCTGGTTGGCAGCCCTTGGTTTTTTGATGGTACATCCCTGGTGATTTCCATCAGAATGAATGGAATTCTGACCACCTGATGGTCCATCATGATGGTCCACCTGATTAAGGGGTGACCATCATGAAGGTTACCTACCCACCTCGCACCAGTTTCGGGCTGGAGAACTTGGGCTGTGAGCGATGAGCATCATTGGTTTCAGTAATGTTTATGTATGACTACCACGTATCAATGGCCACGATGATTAATCATGATGGCCACGACGGCGAAGAGGCGAAGACATATAAATTCATACTGTAAATAGATCATAGATCATGGTCAATCATCAACGTAGTCAATGTCAACCAGAGATAGATCATGGATCGACCCACTGGCCTACACGGTGGTTTCTCAATTCATAGGGGTACCCCCAGTTATCATCCTTGAGAAGAATCATGTATAGTAATAAACCATCAATGAAAGTTGGTATATCCATTGCTTACTAAAACCTTGTGAATAACCATTGTTAACCATTAATAAACCATCCATGACTTTGGGGTCCCCAAGCTGGCTTAAAACCCCCCTTTATAGTAGTTGTTTAACCAGTATTGTCGGTTATTATACCCTACTACTAGCCATTATCAACCACAATTCAGCATCATAGGCCACTAGTTAACCATGATTGAGCACTATTAACCACTAGTCAACCATGATCAACCATTATCAGCCACTAGTCAACCATTATCAACCATTCTAAACCACTAGTCCACCATGATCAACAATAATCACCAGTCAACCACTAGTAAGCAACATTATAAGAATGCCCCCCATATGGGTGTTTCTCAAAATAGGGGACCCCCCAAATCATCCATCAATAGTCATTTATAGTAATAAACCAACCATAACTTTGGGGTACCCCCATTTTGAGAAACCACCATATCAACCATTCAAGAACCCCCATGGCCAGGACAACTTCACGGTGGATTTCAAGCTGCGATTTCGCGGCTACGCCTTGCTGGAGGAGGGTGCCAAGGTGCAGTGCCTGGGGTGTTGTGCAGGCCGCCCTTCAACCCGGGGGGAGCTAAGGAGAAGGAACTAGTTGATCATATGAGTAACTACTAGTTTATAAGATCTTTATAGTTTGATTATGTCAAGCTTCTAGTTGTATGGTTGGGGAGAGAATTCAATCCTTTGAGCAAAACCAGGTGGTTGGGAGGCTGCCAGATGTGGATCGCCCATGTTGGGGCCCCCGAAGCCCCCGTCAGCACGGAAGAGTCGCAGGTCAGGCACAGAACGAAGCCCCCGTGCCGTCGATTTAGACACCCAGCCTGCGCTGGACAGGTTTTGTGCCGAAGAATTGGGTACCATTTCCACTGGGACACACATGGATACACTGGTCATTTTAGTAAGGAAGCCAAACAGTTTGGTCCAGTTAGGAAGTACCACCATTTATGAACCCCACATTCATGAGTTTGGCAACACACCCTTTCTCTGCTGGTGGCAGCTGCTTGTGTAAGAGTGATCGCCCGACTGTAACCCCACTAGCCCACCGAGAATAGGAGAAGAAATCAGTGGTGAAACGCTGGGACATGACTCACGTGCTGATCGATGTATTGTCGTAGGCTTCAGAATCCTGGATTACTACGAAACATGAAATGGGAATGCAACTAGGACTCAATCAGCATGGTGGACCAATCAGAAGTACCCACTCAGTGGTACCCCGTCAGACCGGTCAGGTATTAGCCCAATATGGGGACTATCAAGCTGTACCAATCAGTAGATTCGGCTACGATTGTTTTGCAGTTCCTCTGCCGCGCCAGTGCCAAAGCATCCTGGGCTGTTTCGCCTGGAGCTCAACCTGCAGCTTCCCACCTTTGAGCTGTCAGACCTCTGACGAGTAGGATCTACGCAGCTTCTTGTGGTTAAGCCCCAAGACATCCTTCCATTGAGTAGTGTTTATCGTGCTTCGCCTGGTGCTGTCCAGTCACTGGCTTTTTGATCGGCTTGTCCATCTGAGGCCAAAAAGGGCAACACAGATCGAGATCAGTTCCGAATCTCCTTGGAGGCTGGAACTTGTGGCAATTTTGACACTCGCAATGGCAGCTTTCATGGTGATTTGGGGCGAAGCGGATCCTTCCACACTAGCCTCAGATCGACAAGACCACGGTGATGATCGCTGGTGATCCATTGGCGTCCTACAACACTGAACTCGTGGCGGCAAAATATCTCGGTTATTATTTAGCACATGTGGATGTTGAATCCAAAAACTGTTGAGCATGTGCAAGAGAGTGTAACTTTGCCATCAACAAGTCGACTATTCCAGTGACGTGAACTGCACGCAGAGGCAACACTAGTGATACTGGCTACCAGACATTACCAGATGTTGCCTTCGTCAAAAATGGACTAAACCGCTGGCATAGGAAAATGCCAACACTTCCATTGTGCGGCAACTTCTCTGTTCTGACTAGATGGCACACATGATTTTGCAGCTTCAACATTGTCCCTTGAGCCTTGAGCGACTTTTTCATCATTTTTAGTTATGTTTCGCCAGTATTAGCAAGTACAAACACAATTTAGCTATTCTGATCCACCACATCACCGGATCACTATGTTATCCATCAGCAACTACTACCAGTATAACCAATAGTGTTAGCAGATCATCAAGACGATTGGTAACAACTATAGATTACTATACTTATGATCATGAACACTATCAGTTAACCTCATAGTAAACCTATTGCTAGCGACTGCCTCTTGGTATAGATAATTCTGAACACTATTGTTAGCAACTGAGAATAAATGGTTTTGCTTCCTCTTCATTCACCGCAGATCTGCTGGCCCATCAGCTTAAGGAGTGGGTGGGTGCGAAGCGATTCGCTTCTGCTTTGCTGTTCTTGAAGGGCGGTAGCTTAGATACGTGGATGTATGCTACATGTATGAACATGATATTTGTTTATATATACATTGTTGTGATCAATATCAGAAAAAGTTATAGCATGTCATGACATCATATTAGATTATATATACAACATGCATGTGCTCATGTGGTTCAAGCCTTCATGACCAAATGATTGTGCTGGACTTCAATTTGGTTGTTGAACGCATGCTCACAGGAGTAGGCCACCGCATTCGGAAGCAATTGGGTCTGGAAATGAATTATGTAATATGTGTGTGTGTGTGCCAGTGTATGACTGTATGTGGATACATGCAAATATACATGTAGTATATATATATATATAGGTATACTCATATATAAACATCTACTATATGTATTCACATATACATATGTTCATGTGTGCGTGTGTGTGCAAATATGGCCACGTTTTTTGGAAGGTTTAGCGTGCTCAATTGACAGCACCAATCTGCCCTTCAGAGAGTAATCATGATGGCCACGACGGCGAAGAGGCGAAGACATATAAATTCATACTGTAAATAGATCATAGATCATGGTCAATCATCAACGTAGTCAATGTCAACCAGAGATAGATCATGGATCGACCCACTGGCCTACACGGTGGTTTCTCAATTCATAGGGGTACCCCCAGTTATCATCCTTGAGAAGAATCATGTATAGTAATAAACCATCAATGAAAGTTGGTATATCCATTGCTTACTAAAACCTTGTGAATAACCATTGTTAACCATTAATAAACCATCCATGACTTTGGGGTCCCCAAGCTGGCTTGTGTTGTCGTTGTTTTTGCCATTGTTGTTGTCATTGTCGTTGTAGTTGTAGTCGTACTTGTGGTTGTAATTATACGCGCAATTCCCACCCTTTGCCCCGCAGGGGCAAAGGGTGGGAAAACTTTGGGGTACCCCCATTTTGAGAAACCACCATATCAACCATTCAAGAACCCCCATGGCCAGGACAACTTCACGGTGGATTTCAAGCTGCGATTTCGCGGCTACGCCTTGCTGGAGGAGGGTGCCAAGGTGCAGTGCCTGGGGTGTTGTGCAGGCCGCCCTTCAACCCGGGGGGAGCTAAGGAGAAGGAACTAGTTGATCATATGAGTAACTACTAGTTTATAAGATCTTTATAGTTTGATTATGTCAAGCTTCTAGTTGTATGGTTGGGGAGAGAATTCAATCCTTTGAGCAAAACCAGGTGGTTGGGAGGCTGCCAGATGTGGATCGCCCATGTTGGGGCCCCCGAAGCCCCCGTCAGCACGGAAGAGTCGCAGGTCAGGCACAGAACGAAGCCCCCGTGCCGTCGATTTAGACACCCAGCCTGCGCTGGACAGGTTTTGTGCCGAAGAATTGGGTACCATTTCCACTGGGACACACATGGATACACTGGTCATTTTAGTAAGGAAGCCAAACAGTTTGGTCCAGTTAGGAAGTACCACCATTTATGAACCCCACATTCATGAGTTTGGCAACACACCCTTTCTCTGCTGGTGGCAGCTGCTTGTGTAAGAGTGATCGCCCGACTGTAACCCCACTAGCCCACCGAGAATAGGAGAAGAAATCAGTGGTGAAACGCTGGGACATGACTCACGTGCTGATCGATGTATTGTCGTAGGCTTCAGAATCCTGGATTACTACGAAACATGAAATGGGAATGCAACTAGGACTCAATCAGCATGGTGGACCAATCAGAAGTACCCACTCAGTGGTACCCCGTCAGACCGGTCAGGTATTAGCCCAATATGGGGACTATCAAGCTGTACCAATCAGTAGATTCGGCTACGATTGTTTTGCAGTTCCTCTGCCGCGCCAGTGCCAAAGCATCCTGGGCTGTTTCGCCTGGAGCTCAACCTGCAGCTTCCCACCTTTGAGCTGTCAGACCTCTGACGAGTAGGATCTACGCAGCTTCTTGTGGTTAAGCCCCAAGACATCCTTCCATTGAGTAGTGTTTATCGTGCTTCGCCTGGTGCTGTCCAGTCACTGGCTTTTTGATCGGCTTGTCCATCTGAGGCCAAAAAGGGCAACACAGATCGAGATCAGTTCCGAATCTCCTTGGAGGCTGGAACTTGTGGCAATTTTGACACTCGCAATGGCAGCTTTCATGGTGATTTGGGGCGAAGCGGATCCTTCCACACTAGCCTCAGATCGACAAGACCACGGTGATGATCGCTGGTGATCCATTGGCGTCCTACAACACTGAACTCGTGGCGGCAAAATATCTCGGTTATTATTTAGCACATGTGGATGTTGAATCCAAAAACTGTTGAGCATGTGCAAGAGAGTGTAACTTTGCCATCAACAAGTCGACTATTCCAGTGACGTGAACTGCACGCAGAGGCAACACTAGTGATACTGGCTACCAGACATTACCAGATGTTGCCTTCGTCAAAAATGGACTAAACCGCTGGCATAGGAAAATGCCAACACTTCCATTGTGCGGCAACTTCTCTGTTCTGACTAGATGGCACACATGATTTTGCAGCTTCAACATTGTCCCTTGAGCCTTGAGCGACTTTTTCATCATTTTTAGTTATGTTTCGCCAGTATTAGCAAGTACAAACACAATTTAGCTATTCTGATCCACCACATCACCGGATCACTATGTTATCCATCAGCAACTACTACCAGTATAACCAATAGTGTTAGCAGATCATCAAGACGATTGGTAACAACTATAGATTACTATACTTATGATCATGAACACTATCAGTTAACCTCATAGTAAACCTATTGCTAGCGACTGCCTCTTGGTATAGATAATTCTGAACACTATTGTTAGCAACTGAGAATAAATGGTTTTGCTTCCTCTTCATTCACCGCAGATCTGCTGGCCCATCAGCTTAAGGAGTGGGTGGGTGCGAAGCGATTCGCTTCTGCTTTGCTGTTCTTGAAGGGCGGTAGCTTAGATACGTGGATGTATGCTACATGTATGAACATGATATTTGTTTATATATACATTGTTGTGATCAATATCAGAAAAAGTTATAGCATGTCATGACATCATATTAGATTATATATACAACATGCATGTGCTCATGTGGTTCAAGCCTTCATGACCAAATGATTGTGCTGGACTTCAATTTGGTTGTTGAACGCATGCTCACAGGAGTAGGCCACCGCATTCGGAAGCAATTGGGTCTGGAAATGAATTATGTAATATGTGTGTGTGTGTGCCAGTGTATGACTGTATGTGGATACATGCAAATATACATGTAGTATATATATATATATAGGTATACTCATATATAAACATCTACTATATGTATTCACATATACATATGTTCATGTGTGCGTGTGTGTGCAAATATGGCCACGTTTTTTGGAAGGTTTAGCGTGCTCAATTGACAGCACCAATCTGCCCTTCAGAGAGCCATGAGATGTTCGCGATCAGCTGGCGCGCGCATGGGGAGTGACCTGGAGCAAGTTTGGATGGGAGATCTGACGAACAAGGGGTGGCCCCAAGGGTTGATGGTTTCAGCCCAGTTTTTGCCGTGTGAATCCCTAGGCCAGCTGGATATTTTTCAGGGATGGGGGCCCCTGCTTGCAACTGCGACGCTTCTTGCTGAATTTGAAGTGAGCACCTTTCCAACCGAGGATGCTTTTGGTAGTCCTGAACCATCGCCAGTTGTGATAATTTTGAGTACCGAAACCCGCCATGTTTGGGCATGCCATTGAATGGACATACACATATCCAATGCATTCGTACAATTGTCCGGAGGTGGAGCAAGGCATTTTAGGTGGTAAGATTACGCGCAATTCCCACCCTTTGCCCCGCAGGGGCAAAGGGTGGGAAGTGCGCGTATTACTAGCAACCATGCTGAGTGTATCCAGCAACCATGGTGGGTCATATATACGAAGAACTCATTACCAGAATCAAAAGTCCCACCCCCGCTGAACTATATGTTTCATATATATGAAGAACTCATTACCAAAATCAAAAGTCCCACCCCCGCTGAACTATATGTTTCATATATACGAAGAACTCATTACCAAAATCAAAAGTCCCTCCCCCTTTGAACTATATGTTTCATATATACGAAGAACTCATTACCAAAATCAAAAGCCCCACCCCCGCTGAACTATATGTTACATATACACAAAAGAACTCCGTACCAGAATCAAATGTCCCACCCCCGCTGAACTATATGTTTCATATATACGAAGAACTCATTACCAGAATCAAAAGTCCCACCCCCGCTGAACTATATGTTTCATATATACGAAGAACTCATTACCAAGATTAAAAGTCCCACCCCCGCTGAACTATATGTTTCATATATACGAAGAACTCATTACCAAAATCAAAAGTCCCACCCCCGCTGAACTATATGTTTCATATACACAAAAGAGGTAGCCCCGGGAGTGCGTGCGGGTCCACCACGTCCCGCATGATGATGATGATGATGATGATGATGATGATGATGATGATGATGATGATGCTAATGATGATGATCCCGTCACTCTTGTACCTGCGGGGCAAAGGGTGGGAATTGCCCGTAAGATTACAACTAGGGAGTAGCCGCGGAAAGCTTCGAGCAGACTTCCTGAAATGGGGAGCCAAGCACCAAAGATTTCACTTTTAGTATTCATTTGGTTTGTGGTTTTACAGTGAGACAGGATGAACCAAAGCTTCTACAGTCCGCCAAATGTGGGCAAAGTCGTTCATAGTAAAGCATGTAGGAAAGGCTACTTACAGAGGCCTTGCCCACATTGCGCAATGTAGTGAGGATTTGCCAGGTGCAAGAATCATTGGTGTGAGAACCATCCACAAGCTGACCATCACATCCACCCCAAGGCGTCTCGTTCTTGTTGCTCTGGTTCCTTGTGCCAGTGCAGAGCTGCAGCTGCATGCATCCTGTGCCCTTGGCTGCGGATGAACCTCTGCGATCGCCCAGCTTGAAGTTTATGCAGAGCCCTCTGGTCTTTGCTGGCCGAGTGGTGTCTGTGAAGGCAGTGGAAGAGGTTCCAAACGACGAGCCTTGGATGAAGGAAGCGATGTTGTTGGTACTGGTCACAGCAATGAGCGGCACCGTGTTTCAGGTGGACACATGCAACAGGCAGGTCGGAAGAGGCTGAAGGTTTTGTATTGTAGCGAGGTAGCCTGAAACATCTGAAAACATGAAGAGAACCATCAATTTATACAGTCAAGTCCATCTTTTACCAACCTCGCCGCTGTCATTCAACAATCGAACGAACCTGAACTATCAATGTCGTGCATCATCCATGGCCCACGCCCAGGACCGCTTCGAATGCAAAGAGGGCACCAATTTCTGCATGAGCGCTGATCGTTGGGCCAGGCCTATGTGCAGCTGTCAAGCGGCAGCCAACTTGAATCACCATGATACGCAAAACGCGCTTCATCACGAACAGTTGTGGTTTCGAAGGATTCATTTAGGGTTTTTAAAGATATTTTAGGAGGATACCACTATAGTCAGTTGTCGATAG
This sequence comes from Symbiodinium kawagutii, assembly GCA_009767595.1. Taxonomy (NCBI): domain Eukaryota; class Dinophyceae; order Suessiales; family Symbiodiniaceae; genus Symbiodinium; species Symbiodinium kawagutii. The sequence goes on from VSDK01022758.1 coordinate 133,692, forward strand.
CTCACTTTTCTTTAGTCTGCAAGGAGGGGAAATCATCAAATGCCAGCATGTTGATACCAGGTCTAGACGGATAAGATCGAGTGGGTACCTATAAAACACCACTCTTTGGGCGATCCCCCTTACTGTAAGTTGTGTGTGGTACTGGTGGGCCGGAGGTGGCCGGCAGGTGCTCACAAGGACACCAAGCAGTGGTGGAGGTCACCAATGGCCTGAAGGGAATTCAGCCTCTTGACGGAATGGGTAGCCTTGTCAGTGTCCGTGTCTTCCAGGTTGGGACTCCATAATCTTCATTGCCAAAGTATTCTTCGGAAGATGGTATGGAGTATCGCACTCCGTGTCCAGTTGCGGCAACAAAAACTGTTTCTCCTGGCTGAGACTCGCATCAGAAGCGCGGTTGCTGTAGAATTCCTGGACGTTTTCAAGTTGCAAGCGGCCTGGGTTGCCCCTGGCCCTGGTAGCCCTGATCCATTTCTGCCGGAGTTTGGCTCCGGCTGTCACCGCATGGCTCCAGGACTGGGGAGCACTTCGTCTACAATTGCACCCAAGCCAGTTGTGGAGACTGCAGTCCACCCTGTCCGGAAGTGAACAGCACCTTGGTTAACCCAGCTGATGCCCTCAGATGCCCTTAGTTGGATTCAACTCCCATTTCCTTGAGGCAGATGCTAGGTAAAAATGAGTGGGTCTCCAGCTAAGGGCCGGACTTTTGGATTTGAGGTTTTTTTTGAGCCAACTCCGTTTGGATTTATATAAGCCATCGATTGGGGTTTGGCACGTGCCAATGTGTCAGAATCTCACTCTCATGAGGTGCAAGAATCACTGCCCTGATATGGATACCCTGACTGTCGATAAAAAGGTAGCGGCCGCACCAGGTGGGTCATTTTGGGGTCAATCAAACATAGTCTAGAGGTATTGGTAGATCTATGTTTAACCATCATTATATGACCATTGTTGTTGGCTATTATCCCTACTATTGACCAACCATAAACTAAGCATTAACGCTTACAATCACCAGTGACACAGGTTCTTTTCACGATGGCAGTTTCCGCTCCTGCGTGAGGCCACATCCTGGATGCCACCGTCATGGGTGGAGCACAACATTTGTGTGGCAGACAGATCTGCACTTTGGGATCACCAGCACCTTATGTCGCTCGGATTGGATGTTTGTCGTTGGTGTATCAGCCTTTTGACTACAGGTATATTTGCCATAACCAATAGTTAATCCAGTTTTAAACCAACTTAGGGTACCTTAAATCAGAGGTGTTGCACTTTTTGCTTGTGGAAGGGCAGCGTCTTTTGCTAAAAACTGAGGGTGTTTTGGTGTTGGAGATCTCCCATTCATGATGGCTAGCCACGGCTGGGCAGAGCGAGACCATCTCCTGTTCCAGTTAGAAGAATGGTAGATCCATATCAACAAGCCACCATCAGTTTGAGCATAAAGAGCTGGTGATTTACTGTTCAAGATGGCTGGGTTTGTTGATGTGGGACTCCCATGATTTTTGTCATCAAAGGTTCATCCAAAATCCTAAATCATTTTGAACTTCAACGGTTTCAACCCTCAGGTGGTACTGATGTTGTCCAGCAACAGGAGTCAAACATGACCTGTCACAGAGAAAAAGGAACAGTTGGATGATGCCCTGCTGATGTGAACGTGGAACTCTTACGCTTGACTTTCAACATCGCAAAATCATGGGTTCCTATCAACTCTCCCCTCAGATAACTGGTTGATATAGCTTACCATAGCTTACTATTACCAAAATCATTGGTTGCTATCCCCTGAAAAGATCATGGCTTCCAACCTCAGCTCTCCCCTCTAAGCATCTCTAAGCCTCATGGGTTCAGAAATCCAGGACCACTGCGACCAGCTGCTGCTGGAGCTGCACCGCGCGCGGCCGGCGCTCAGCGCTCCGCTGCAGCTGCCGTTGCCGCTGCCCTTCGCGCTGTGGAGCGATCGCTTCCTCCGCAACGACGCGCTGCGCACGTTGCAGGAGGAGGTCCTGGAGGCGCAGTCCCAGGGACTGCGCTGGGTACAGCGGGCAGCAGGTAGAGCAGCAGGTTGGTTTCTTTTTTGGTGGGGAGCCCCAAGGTGGTATGATGGGTTTACTACTATGACGAGTATAGTGGGTTTACTACTATCAATGACCAAGAATGATAAAGGATGATTTCGGGGTGCCCCTTGTTTGAGAAACACCCATATGGCCATTGGGTCCACGAATTAGTGACCGGGATGGTGAGGGTACACAGGGGTAGTTTTGACAGCAGTCTCTAAACCAAAGAATAGGAACGAAGTACTGGTGGTTTAGAGACTAGCTCCTCTTCTTTGAATATTCTCTGGGTTTATACCACCAGTATAACTTTGGCAGCTGGTGAATATTGGTGGTATAAACTCAACGAATCATGGCATGTTGGTGGCGGGCGGATCATAGCACCAAGCAGTGGGTATAGAGGCGGGGTCACGGTAACCTGCTGGTTGATTGGTTGGGGATGCTGGAGATGCCATGATATGTGGACTAAGCTTTCACAATATGCCATGGTTGAGGTGCTCAGAGCCATGTGACGTATCATTAGCAGGGGGTTTGTCGTCCAAGCTTCATAGGTTTCTTTGGATTTCTGGTACATGACCAGTGCAACGAATGCTGTGGGTTCCAGTTTTTCCGAATCCCAGTCCATGACCTCAGACATGACCAGTGGAGCTCGCACAGATGGAGAAACCTCGTTGGGATCCAAGCCACGAATGGGAAGATCTACCAAGCGGTAGGGATAGGCGCCGATGGCGGCTCATTCTTGCGCTGATCTCTCGGGACGAAGGACGCATCAACCATATGGTGGTTTCTCAAGCCATAGGGGCACCCCGAAATCATGCAGCTTCTGCATCATTGAAGGCAATGACCAACCAATTTGGGGTCCCCTATTTTGCGAACCCCCCATCTGGATCCGGTGCTTGACAGCTTTTGTTACCATTCTGACAGCTTCTGTTTTGGGACTGCGGTAGGTTGCTGTTTCCTCAGCTGGTAGATGGGAAGTGAGCGTCTCGAGGCCTTGACCCTGAGCAACACGGATGAGGTCAATGAGTTTGATCTGTGGCAGAGCCTGGGTGAGTCGCGGCTGTATGGCTTGATTTTAGTTTCACGAGACCTTAGCTTTTCATTGACGAATTTGGCCAAGCCACGGAGTGGAGGATGCAGTGAGATTTTGGAGGCTTTTTCGGGCTTCACCCCAATCGACAAACCTGATATTCGTTCTCTGCCCTTGAAACCAAACGCTGGCTATTCATCAAGTTGTCTCATTTCGTTGGCCGGTTGATAATGGCTAATACGAATGCCCAAAAATTGGATAGGGATTCCCAAAAAATGTTGGTTACAAACCCGAACTAATTTTTGGGAATATGGGTCAGCTTTTTATATATGTTACACATTTCTCCAGTCCCAGGATGGACTTGGTGCCTGCTTCAGCAGATGCTGGAGCGCTGACTGTGGCGGAGGTCAGATTCCACTTCCCCACGCCTGAGGTTCGCTGCCAAAGCAAAAGCAAGGCGGAAGAATTCTCTTTTCTAGATGTCATGTTGATACAGTAAACACAGTAATAACACAATAGTTTGAATAGGTTTCATCTGAAAAATGATATTAATGCCCATATTTTTGTCCACCTATTTGATACTCTCTACACAAGCATACGCATATAGATTCACATATATTTATATATGTGCATTGTATATATGTACATCCTTGTACAGCTATATCTGCATATATGCTTTTGTGCAGACACATACATGCATATCCCACGGCTTTATCAGATGAACATCATTGCGGAGGTGACGGGTCACCCTGCGTGAAGTCAGTGTTGTAAATGGCGTATCCCCAAAACAGATGGTTCCTCCACTGAAATGTTCACTAGTGGTTGATGGGTATCCATTCTCATGTAAGTATGAAGAATAAACATACTACATATACAGATACATATGTTTTCGGCCTTCTTCGAAAGGCACATATCTAGATATGTAATTACAGAGTGAGTTGCATATATGTACACATATATATATACACTTATAGTAATCAAATATACGCAACCCCAAATCAATGTAATATGAGGCTGCAAATGGGATATTTAGCTGCTCTACAACATGCAGTTCCTTCAGATGAAACCTGGTTGGGTAGAATACCGACGGAGGTAAGGCTTCGAGAATATTTTGGAGATTCAGATGATTTTGAATCTCCACAAGAAGATGAAGAAGAAGAAGAAGAAGAAGAAAGAAGAAGAAGGTGCGAAGGCGAAGTAGACAAGGAAGGAGAAGTAGAGAAGCAGATGAAGAGGTCCAGCCCTCCAGTGGGTCCTAAGTGCTTTGAGCTTTTGGATGGTTGGCATCGTACCTTGTGCCACCGACAGGAGGCCAACGAGACTGTGAAGAATCTCCTTGAGATCAAAGGTGCGGTTGACGCTGGTTGAGGGGTTCTGACTTGGGCACCTTTGCGATGGGCACAAGGGGTGAACTTCACGAAGTAATGGGCGCATCAAACTTCAGAGGTCTGCTTTTTGATATGCCTTGTTTGATATGAAACATGCCATGTTTGAAACTATCAAAACATGCCAAGTAATTAGCCGAACTTCAGCATGTTTGATATGCCTTGTGGTTTTTGAGCATCAGATGTGCCTTGCACCTGGCGCAGGTTGGGACTTTCCACGTCTCAAAAAGCTGCGTCTCACAAAACTGCAGAATCTCCAGAGCTCCTGGCAGCACAGCGAGCCCATCCAGTTCCAGGAAGTCACCGGGTGAAGCCACGTGCGCAACCACCGCAACCACCGCCCACAACGAGTGCCTGGCAGCGAGCCGGGCCTGACGTTGCACCAACGAGCAGATCGCCACCACCTGACTTGGCAGATCGCCAGCTCTTTGGGGATCCATGTGTCAACGTGCTGAGGTTCGGCCGAAGGCAACCTGTGATTAAAGGTGCGCACAGCTTGTGGCCAGTGGAGTCCGTGCTTGCTTGTGGCAAAAGGTGCGCGCAGCTTGTGGATGATGGGCCTGTCTGGGGGTCACACCAGGTATCCCTTTTCCATTGAGTATCTGAGCGAAGTTCGGCCCTTGATTATATAATCATCATGCAGCATGATACCATTAGCCATTGTGAACCCTCAGTAGTTATCAAATGCTGTCATATTAAGAAACATCATTATCAACCATAATAATTACAGTAAGCATCATTTGTCATCATCAACCTTCGTCAACCGTGATTAAGCATCATCCACCATGACGATTTTTTGTCCATGACTGAACATGGCTGTAATAGCCATTGTTCACCATCGGTGATTGTTTATCATAACAATAACAGCCATTGTTTACCATGGCTATCGTTTAATTTTTATCATCAAACCAGAATATATAGCCATTGTTTACCATAACCAGAATATATAGCCATTGTTCACCATTGGTGATTGTTTATCATAACAAGAATATACAACCATTGTTTTCCATGATTCACCTTTCATCAGCTGCAATTCACCACAGGGAATCTCGACCTTGGTAATCGGAGGCCGGGCAAGTGACCTCGGCCGACGACGGGATGCTGGCGGGGGAAGCCACTGGGAAGCAGCAGGTGCGCGGTGCTCTATGTGGGAGGTGGTTTCCCGGAGGAACCAATGGTGGTTAAACACCTGGTAATAATGGTTCATCATGGTCCATCATGGTTCAATATGGTTCAATATGGTTCATCATGGTTCATCATGGTTAATGATCAAGATAGCATGCGAATTGACCATGAGTGTATCTTTCTGGTGTTTTTCGAGGAATGACTGTACGAAATGAATGGAGAGGATTTTTGCTGAATGCTTTTGATCCTGATTGGGGTGTAGACCATAGACCTCGAATCTAACTTTCGTGTCTCATCCCTTTTGGTGTTGCAGAGGCCGTCATCCATGGGGTACAAACACATCAGTTGCACATGGTTTTTACCCAACTATCGCTGGATGTCAGGGCACCAAGGGTCCTCTCGGGAGGCGTGGCACATCATCTTCTGCTACAACGGTCAATTGACCCAACTCATGGTGTGCCTGGGCTGCAGCTGGAAGGGGGCCCCAATGTGTATTGGTATCTCCATGTATTTCATTGTTTAAAGATCCAAGTAGTGGACGTGTCCATCTTTGTATGTCAAGATGTGTATATGATTCAGAACACCTATATAGAAATTCAGCCTACATATGCAAATTGCATAGATATGACAGCTCCAGCTGTATCAGCTGTGGTCGGCTTTGCATACAGTGTTTAGTGAGATGTACAGTTGCACATCCAGGTGGTCATCTCATTTTTCGGACTACCTGGACTACATACAAGACATTATGAGCCAACTGGTCAAAATTGGTCGTTATGAATCAGGGACGGTCGTCCAACAATTAATAGGGAGCAAAAAGAACACAATGAACCATGGCCCACATGCCGACCACGTTTGGCAAGGTTTTTCTCAAGAACACTGTTTTGCTGACCCGTCCAATGCGACCAGAAGGATGAAGGTTTTGAGTTGTCACTGGTGTCAAATCCACAGAAGTCGTGACTCCAGTGTAGGAGGTTGCCGAATGAAGCTATGTGGTTTATTAACTGACTGATTTAAGAATGGTTTACCACACATAGTCTTCATGGTTGATGGTTGTTACCCGATGGTCAATAATCACCATGAACCAGAGTCGTTCCAAACACGTTTAAACATTAAACCGTTTAAACATTAAACCGTTTAAACACGTTTGAAGGCTTGGGGTTAAAACGTTTAAACGTTTAAACATACTGCCCGATCCATGTTTAAACATGAGATTGTAGTCAGCATGGTAGTCAGCATCATAGGAACAAGTGCTCTGGGCACAATTTATTTTCGCCAAGACTCATGAAACGAAGTGATGGCGCAGAAGTGATGGTGACCCACACGCGCTCCCACAGCGACGGGCCCGGGGACGTGGGGACACGCACGCGCCCCCGCCAGGACGAACCAGAACCAACGAACCACGAACTCGTTTAAACCTGTTTAAACCAACGTTTAAACCTTGTTTAAACATGGTCCCAAAAAAATATTATCTTCGGAACGTGCGTTCGGTGGCCTTATTGCACCTCATTGCCTCCACACAATGCCGTTTAAACATGTTCAAACCGTCGTTTAAACCAAGTTTAAACCATATTTGTGTGCTGACGAGCCACGAGCTCGTTTAAACCTGTTTAAACCAACGCTTAAACCATGTTTAAACATTTTCCCCTAAAATCATTATCTTCGGAACGTGCGTTCGGTGGCCTTATTGCACCTCATTGCCTCCACACAATGCCGTTTAAACATGTTCCCTCCAGCCTGAACGTTCGCCCCACCACATAAAGTGCCACTGCAATGGAGCATGTTGTACAAGGTCGAGATGGCTTGGACAAGTTGCGAAAACACTGGCTATACGCAGTGATTTATGGTTTAGGGTTTTAGGGTTTTGGTTTTAGGGTTTTAGGGTTTTAGGGTTTTGGTTTTAGGGTTTTAGGGTTTTGGTTTTAGGGTTTTAGGGTTTGAGGTTTAGGGTTTGATAACTCAGAAATCAAAAAACAATGGCCGTGTGCAGGAATTTGAGCGTTGGGAAATGTTCTCAGACCCATGCGGGGCAAACCCTAAGGCTCGGGCGAACATGTTTAAACCGACGTTTAAACCAAGTTTAAACCATATTTCTGTAATGATTGGTTTAAACGTGTTTGAACCAGTGTTTAAGCCTGGTTTAAACAAATGTTTGGCAAAAAGAAAAGCAAGCCAGCCACCGAGGGGGAGTCTCTGGATTGTCTGTAATCCTCGTTCAAAAAATGGTTTAAACCTCCGAGCTCTGGGTTTACCACCCCCGCGAATGTTTAAACATTTTGGGTTTAAACGCGGTTTAAACCACGATTTCGTTTAAACCGTTTAAGCCAACCTCTGGCCCAACCCTGCCATGAACTGTGGTTGATACGGCTGCTCCACTGCAAGATCTCCAGCTGGACATGACCTGATCAACTAAGGCCTCCAATGACGGGAGATTGGCTCCATGTAGCCATTTCCTATGCCCGGAAACCCAGGGCTTCAGCTACGTCGCCTTTGTGGGAAGGGAAGTGGGTTTTCTCAGGCGACAAGCACCAACAGCGGACAAGCCGTGCTAAGTATCAAGCTAAATGATGGACATGATGATGATGATGATGATGATGATGATGATGATGATGATGATGATGATGATGACGACGAAGATCATGATGATGATGATGATGATGATGATGATGATGATGATGATGATGATGATGCTGGTGATGCTGGTGATGCTGGTGATGATGATGATGATGATGATGATGATGATGATGATGATGATGATGACGCAGATCATGATGATGGTGATGATGGCGATGAGAATGATGATGCCGATGTTGATCATGATCATGATGATAATCATGACGATGTTGATCATGATCATGATGATAATCATGATGATGATGATGATGATGATATGATGATGCTGATGATGAGGATAATAAAGATGCCAATGATGACGAGAAGGAGAGGTATATACATGGAGAAGAATGAGGACGGCGCATCACATGTTGCCTTTCATTATAATTATTCATTCACACACCTGCTCAATCAGGGTCGACTCCTGAGCAGCAGATGTCAAACAACTTTGCTACGTATCTCCAGTATTGATCCATTCCATTGCATTTCCGATCGTTCACGGTGACAGCATGTTGATATCATAGATGAACTCACGACAGTACATCTCTGTTTACTGCTTGGAATCAGGATGAGTTTTCACACCTTTGGAAGCCAATTTCAAAAAGATATTTCTGAAGGATTGGGTACAGCCAAAGCACCAGTTTGTTTATCACAAATAGTCAAATTTGTGGATTTTGGGATCTCTCAAACGAGAAAAAACACGTGAAAATCCATAGAGAAGTCCAACTCAACTGGGAATTGGAGCTCTCCTTGAACTCCCTACCACCCAAGCTGCATCGAATTTGCTGGCAGGTAGAAGGTCACACAGAGTGGGGGAGCTCACCAGGATGGCGCGTTGCTAATATATTCTATGTGTGCACCGTTTGCATATAGACACACGTATAAATCTATAACACATACTAAAGATACAGATACATTGTATATATATATATATATGAATAAACAAAATGTATACAAAAGAGTCAATACATATGGAATGTCTTCAATTCCCTGGTATCTTGACACCACTCAAAACCAGACCTCAAGTCTCAATTTTTACGACAGGCCTCCATGTTCTAAGCACCTGGGATGGTTGGATGACGCATGTGTGTCTTGCCATGTCAGGGTCAGTCCTTGGTCAGGGCCAACAAGCGCCCCCCTGCAAGGGTGGCCAATGGAATCAGGGCATCAAAAAAGTTATATAGTGTAAACTGCTAATGGCTGGTGGTATCAGCAGCGACAAGCTATCAATGATTAATTGTTTGGGTTGGCCGTCGCAGGGTTCCTTTCTCACCATTGGAAGACAGAATAGCTTGTTCTTTTCCTGGTGTTTTTTAGACAGTCAGATGTATCTTTGGTGGACAAACGTTCCACTTCTTCGATGGTTCATCTTGGTCCATGTTGCCCAACGATCGCTAATATGGTCAGATCATTCATGCTCCTTAGTAGATGTTCATCACAGAAATTCGCAGATGTTCATAGGATTTTGCAGATGTTCATAGATGTTCATAGAAGTTTAAAGATGTTCATAGATGTTCATAGATGTTCATAGATGTTCATAGATCTTCATAGATCTTCAATCTTCATAGAGTTTTAAAGATGTTCATAGATGTTCAGAGATGTTCATTGATGTTCAAAGATGTTCATAGATGTACATAGATGTTCATAGATGTTCATAGAGATTTGCAGATGTTCATAGATGTTCATAGATGTTCATAGATGTTCAAATAAATTCGCAGATCATTGTAGATGTTCATAGAATTTCGCGGATGTTGATAGATGTTCAAAGATGTTTAAAGATGTTCATAGATGTTCATAGATGTTCATAGATGTTCATAGAATTTTAAAGATGTTCATAGATGTTCAGAGATGTTCATTGATGTTCAAAGATGTTCATAGATGTTCATAGAGATTTGCCGAGGTTCACAGATGTTCATAGATGTTCATAGATGTTCAACGAAATTCGCAGATCATTGTAGATGTTCATAGAATTTCGCGGATGTTCATAGATGTTCAAAGTTGTTTAAAGATGTTCATAGATGTTCATAGAATTTCGCAGATCATTGTAGATGTCCTTAGATGTTCATAGAGATTTGCGGATGTTCATAGATGTTCAAAATAGATGTTCATATCTTAAAAAAGATATTGTGTGTTTCAGCAACTATGAAGGCTAGCAACCCGCAGACGCTGAGGATTGGTTGTTCCTGGGATGGAGCGCCACCTAGGAAGGCCTGAGGGTTGTTGCTCTGAGGGTGGCAGGATTTTTCCCCCAGTTTGATGGTGGACCTATTTATTGGAGCCTCCTCTTGTGCTTTTCGGCAAAATTCTTGTCATTGAAAGCCAAACTGGAACACCAGAATTGCTGGATTGATTTCTACAAGTGCATATACTAGATAGGGCTTTATGGTCATCCTCCGTTGTTGTAGGACGACCCATGACCTCATTACACGGCTTTATGTGGCTCCGGAGCTGTGTCTCTGGCAACGCACCAACCACACAGCTTTGTGGCGTGGCCGCCAGGTGGAAGCGGACTACAGCAAGATGGATCAGCGCGTCAGCGTCGACGGCTACGTGGGGTTGGAAGCACGGCTCCCAGTGCCACCATGAGACGTCGCAATGGATCGCTGTGCCCCGGGGTGCCCCGCGGGTAGCCATCATTGCTATGCCCTGAGGTGACAAGAAGGAAAGTAATCAACAATTTGCTGTGCGACATCCACTACTTTCGTGCCAGGGAAGCTCAGAGCACCTGGCGTGGATAAGAGGTCTTAGGTTTGGAAAGCTTTCCCTCCACAGTGAGCATGGATGAAGAAGGGTTTCAGGTGGTGTCAGGCTTTGAAGACACCACTATGACCCTAGTTTGCTGATATCAGACTGCTCGAGATTGAAGATCATTCCCAGTGGACATGACCCCATCCAAATCAGGTATTCTGTTCGAGGAAACCATGCGTTTTGCAGAGACGAAGCTGAGCACAGCGAAGTGAGCAGCAGACCAATATCCATGAAAAGAGGTCCATCATGAATGTCCCGAAGAGTGGTGTGCCTGTGCGGAACCCACTCATGACCATTAATTATAACTATATATATATATGATATATGTATGATCCACATGTATACACCTGTACATGCGAATATGATGCATATATGATTTTGATACATATGCCAGCAGAACCTTGGATGGTCGGACTATCCGCAGGGTTTGATATTCCCATGTGGTGCATACTCAATGTGAGATTCCGTGATAAGAATGTCTACCAAGCAACCAATAGCTTTCGCCATGTTACTGTGCTCCTGGCTCATGGGCAGTTGTCTGAGGCTTGGAAACACTCTCCTGGTATTGACAAGGTGATGGCCAGGTTGGGCAAGATTCCCATCTCCAGGTGTGTGTGAGTCTCGCCATGGTTGGGCATTCCAACTTATCCAACAGCTTTGTTGGGATTCTCTTGGACCAATTTTTGTGACTGTGAACATGGAGATATATGCCAATTGGGAATATGGGAAACAGGCTGAAACAGCCTCAGTTGTTGATGAAAAGAGATGCTGCCTGGCCGGAATACCATGGAAGACCTACCAGAGGGGAGGAACGGCGCAAAGGGTTACGTAGGCATTGCATAGGTCTGTCAATGGGTCAAAAGTTCACCGAACCAATCCATGCACTATTCAACCCACAATTTCTCTTGTCAGTTCTAGCGAAAAGGTAAACCTACTCTTTGTTTCGGGTACATAACAACACTGGAATGATCTGACAAATATTTGGTTTTCCAGTCGCTCAGATGGAACACCGAGTTCTCCGCAGCACGCAATGTCAGCATTGAAGACTGAAAAGCGACTGCTCTTCCCTAAATGAAGCCGACCCTAGCCCTCCAAAGTGAAGCTCAAGCAGCTGGAACATGATGCCTTGATTTCCAATAGGTGCCTGGAACAGAAAAACATGAGAACTCAAGGTGTTAGCTCAACGCTTCTCTGACCTAAATGAAGCCCACCCTAGGCCTCCTAGGCCTCCTAGGCCTCCTAGGCCTCCTGGGTCCCCCTAAGTGAAGCTCAAGCAGCACCATGGGATGACACCTGGGTCACTGAACAACGGCTGCCTGGCCACCAGGCACTCGGACTCCGATGCACCGGATCCGGTGCTGGCTGCCGGCGACACCATTTTTACGGTGCCGCTGGGGCCGGGATGAGAGATGCATCTGGGTCTCTTAGGGTCTGTTGGGGTCTGTCAACCTGGTGAGTTTACATGGTTTTACTGGAAATGATGGTCATGTTCAACGGTTCAACTGGAAATTAGTTGTGTCTTCCATTTTGCAAGCATACTAATATGGATAGATATATAATTCTCTATTCGACCAGCATATCAGCATATCTTTGGGATGGGGCAACTCGCCACCAGTTGTGGTTTCGTAGATTCCGCAGCTGGTGACCCAACATGGTGAGCCGTGAGCGCTTCAAAATCCACCATCAACATCCACCAGCACAATGGGTAGTTTCTAAAAGAAACAGCTATAAGAACCATGGTGATTTTACAGAAAATATGAACAAAACAGCTACAAGAACTATGGTAGTTCTAACCATCTCAAAAACAGCTATAAGATTTTATAAGGACCAAGAACTATGGTCAACAAACGCCGCTGTTTTGAGATGGATAGCCTCCAACGACTGCACATCCCCCTACCTAACTTCACACCTGCTGGTGCCAGATGACGGCTGCTGCGTGCCTCCATGAAGACCGGGGATATGTGCTGGATTTGGTTCCGCAACTTGGCTCGCATGTGGATCACGTGATAGGGCGGTGGAATGGTTTTTTGTGAGAGCGTACTCAGACACAACACATACTTCCAAGTTTATATATTTCAGATCTAATATGCATACATATACATGTTTAGAAACTGCGTCAAGACGCACGATTCATTGTGACAGTCATCTGCCCAAACGTGCGTCGTGTTTAAAGATCGAATCTGTTTTCGTGGTTCATTCTTCTCATTTTATTTGTTTGAAAGTGGTTCATTCTTCTCATTTTATTTGTGGATGCAGATGTTTCTTTTGCAAAAAGGAAGGCTGATTGGAAAACAGTTGCTGTTTTGAAGCTCATGATCAGCAACTCAGGAAGGAACGATTGTGGATGCCTCAGACCGGATGGTGGGTGGCGCTTGGTGAACCAAGCTGGGACAGGACATTCCGAGCTTCCAAACATGGCCATTTTCCCGGGAAAACTGGGTCTTGGGGCACTCCTTGAGGCCTGGGGCCAAAGTCACCGGTCGCAACTTTACCATGTTCCCGGCCGTGCGCAGCCGATGGGCTGCCGGGGGCCTGAGCAGTTGCAGGGGCTTCGTCAAGGTGAGAAACTATGAACTCAGCAGGGAAGCACAGGCCATAGCCAGCAAGAAATGGGCATGGAAGGAGATACCAAGTATTTGCATACAGGGATACATGCGCATATATTTGTAGATTGTACTTATATATACATGTATATATATATATATATATATATATATATATATACCTTCGCGGGAATTTTGGGCGTTCTCAACAGCGGTGTGTGAGTTTTGGAGAATTGGTTTATTGCAGTGCAATATACTTGACTACAATATGAATTAATTACGACCCATTCTTAGCCATGTATATATACATATCTCTATCTATCTTTCTACCTATCTATCCATCCATCTATCTATCTATTTATCTATCTTTCTATCTATCCATCCATCTATCCATCTATCTATCTATCTATCTATCTTTCTTTCTTTCTATCTATCTGTCTTTCTTTCTATCTATTTATCTAATTATTTATTTCTCTATTTCTCTATTTCTCTATTTCTCTATTTATCTATTTATCTATTTATCTATTTATCCATTTATCTATTTATCTATCTATCTATCCATCTATCTATCTAGCTAGCTATCTATCTATCTATCTGCACATGTATATGCATATGATGAAACATACTTATGTATGGCTAGGGACAACTCCATTGAAGGTGTTGGTGTTGATCATACCTTTCAATATGAGCAGCTGTCGGGTGGCGTAGCGGATGCAAGGTGTTGAGATTGCTACACAATGTTGGATGTACCCAAACCCTTTTTTGATACTAAGATGGATTTTCTAGCAGTTGGCGTTGATGGGCAACATCTTGCCCTGTCAGCAATCATGTCTCAACAATCCTGACCCGGTCAGGAGTTCGTCCATTGACCATAGGAACTTCGGGACACCGTTTTCCATGAGTAAATCTGAATTTCCTAGCACTTTCCCGGGAAACTACCCCTTTGAAGTACCGCAAATTGCAAATCTGGCAGCAAAAGAAACGCTTCACTCAGGGCAGTACAGGATCTTGATTGCAGGCACTAGCCCCACAGCTTTTTTTTGCTGGTCGTTCTAGGTGGATGAGGCCACGATGATCATGGGAGACCACGGCCTCGTCCGGCCACATCCCCTCCGGCCAGGATCAGGGGAACTGGTTTTTTTGGCAACATCTACGGCTCGTTTAGGAACTGTGAACGGAACAATAAACCATCGATTATGATTGGTATGTCTCCTATTAATCATTGGTTCGTTAGTAAACTGTTTTTCATAACTGTTCATAACTGTTGTCTCCCTTTGTTACGAACTGTTAATAACTTAGTAATCATTGGTTTGTATCCCTTTGTTGATAACTGTTGTTAACCATGAATACACCAGCATTTGGGAAGAGCACAGCTGAGCACAGCCCATCAACCCATAACCAACCAGGCTGAGCCTCGCAACTGGATCCCAGGTGACGACGGACTATGTGGGAGCTATGGTGTGCTCCGTGCAACATGTGCCACGCTTCGTGTCGCCGCATCCATCTCTGCGACTAGGTGGGGCTGGGGACCAAATTAAGCAGGTTCATCCACTAAACCTGTTGAAGAACAATAATGATGGTTACCACGATCGATCAAAATCAACTATGGATAAGTATAAGTATGCATTATTACAGTTGCTATCCAGCAATGATCAAGTTATCCATAGTGACTACCATCAATAGTTGATTACATCCACGAATGATCAACTATGGTCACCACAATTCATCCAAAAATTGTTGCACCTTCGTCAGGTTTGGTGCAGTCCCAGGATGCAGCAGCGAAACTTGTGCCATGGCGATGGGTCCCGCGGGGTTGGGGCGTGTCGGGCACGTGTGAGCATTGGCACAGGTCTTGGAGGCACAGAGGGCAGCTCGATAAACAATGAGCTATAATGTTACCCCGGATTATCATTATATCATGATAAGGTTACCCCTACTGAGCAAACTAACCTGGAAGTGGAAAATCCATCATTTATAGTTGGTTAATGTTACCCCCGGATCAAGAAACCCCTGGTTGATCAGTAGCTCCGGAGTAACCCCATTTGTAGCTTCGGAGTAACCCCTGGTTGATCAGTAGCTTTATAAAATGGGGTTGATCAGGAGGGGGTTACCCCGGTATAAACCCCTGGTATCCCCCAAAAGCCTTGTTTTTTGTTGTTAAAATGGTACCCGCCGATATATCACTGTGCTTTTGAGGATCAACTCACTTGTTGTTGAGGCTATCCACCTGTGAAAGTCATCCCTCTTTCATGTTTTTTCAATGATCTTGGTTTTCAGTGTTTCCAGAAGAATTGAGTACTACAGTATCAATTGTAGATAGTTTGACTACCAACTCATAGTGAAGATAGCATGACATAGCCATTCTCCGGTGTCATGTTAGTCGAAGGACAGAAGTCCACTGTCGTCAAGCAAGGAAACCTTTGGATATTTCCATGCAAAATGCGAACATATAACAAGTTCTTGTCAGTACAGCCGCTTTCTGTAATTCCTTTTTATGCCATCATGGTTACTTTTTATTCCATCATGGTGCCTTCTTTTCTACCAATTGTTACTGTGGCGTAAATATTGTACCTTAGTCTACTGGCTGTGGCGCCTCCCTCATGCAGGTCGGACTCGGGTTCAATACCCGGGTGCAACGCTGGGGGGACAGGAGGAACTAAAGCACCCCTGTAGTTTTTGGACCAGCACTTCCCAGTAATAGTGGGACGACTACGACGCTGATGATGATGATGATGATGATGATGATGATGATAATGATGGTGGTGGTGGTGGTGATGATGATGATGATTTGATGATTAATGGCTACCCAGGATTAATAAACCCCTGGTCGATTGATAGGCGGTATCCCCTAAAAGCTTTGGTTTCCCATTAGAATGGTACCCTCCCAATAAACCCAAGGTTTATTCATCGTGGGTAGCCATTAATTGATGATTTAATGCTGCTGCTGCTGACGACGAGGATGATGATGATGATGATGATGATGATGATGATGATGATGATGATGATGATGATGATGATGACGAGGATGATGATGATGATGATGATGATGGTGGTGGTGGTGGTGGTGGTGGTCGTGGTGATGATGATGACGACGACGATGATGATGATTTGATGATGATTTGATGATGATTGGATGATGATTTGATGATTTGATGATGATTTGATGATTAATTAATGATTCAATGCTGCTGCTGCTGACGACGAGGATGATGATGATGATGATGATGATGATGATGATGACGAGGATGATGATGATGATGATGATGATGGTGGTGGTGGTGGTGGTGGTGGTCGTGGTGATGATGATGACGACGACGATGATGATGATTTGATGATGATTTGATGATGATTGGATGATGATTTGATGATTTGATGATGATTTGATGATTAATTAATGATTCAATGCTGCTGCTGCTGACGACGAGGATGATGATGCTGCTGCTGCTGCTGCTGATGATGATGATGATGATGACGAAGACGACGACGACGAGGAGGAGGATGATAATTATGATGATGATGATGATGATGATGATGATGATGATGATTATAATGATGATGATGATGATGATGATGATGATGATGATGATGATGATGATGATGATGATGATGTGATCATGATTTGATGATTAATTAATTATTCAAGGCTGCTGCTGCTGACGAGGAGGATGATGATGATGATGATGATGGTGGTCGTGGTGATGATGATGACGATGAAGATTTGATTATGATTTGATGATGATTTGATGATGATTTGATGATGATTTGATGATGATTTGATGATGATTTGATGATGATTTGATGATGATTTAATGATTAATCAATGATTCAATGCTGCTGCTGCTGCTGCTGACGACGAGGATGATGACGATGATGATGATGATGATGATGATGATGATGATGATGATGATGATGCTGATGACGATGATGATGGCCATGAAGGTCAATCATGCTGAAATGATGTGTGATTGATGCTGAACACATGATTAAGAGGAGGTTGAAAATGGTCGCTATACAATGATCTATAAATGGCAACGCGGATTGAAAGGGATTGATGCAGGATGACTAAGAACAAATTGTGGTTGGTTCAAAGTTAGTTGCCA
>VSDK01022758.1:151284-234091 GCA_009767595.1 Symbiodinium kawagutii
GAGCGGTTCGATACGAGGATTCGCCACAGGTATATATGTATATGTATGTATATGTATGTATATCTATATATGTACACATATATTTACATACATTTACACATACAGCTCACATATGGGACCTGGAATTGAACCACTTTTCCGGTTTCCCTATGGTGTCACTATGGTTTCCCAATCCTACCTTGGCTCATGATGTTTGTGCCATCGGTAGGTTGTTACAACTCACCAAGAACCGACTCACAGTGTCACGAGTCCACAACTGTACATGGTTGATCAACCCAGGTGAAGCTTGAAGTCCCCAAATGTGTTTGTCACTCTCCCAAAAAGGAACAGTTTGTGCTTCTTGGTGTTGATGGCAACATGATGACCTGGTCTCTCACCATGTGTTGTGGTTACCGTCAGAGATGGATCATTGAACCTGCCGGTGGCTCAAGCGATGGTCACACGCTGGCTCATGCAGTGGCTCTAGCGTTCTCAAGTGCTTGCCCGATCGTTTTTGACATGGCATGTGGTCATGATGGCTATCCAGAGCAATCTCTTGGTGACAGAGACCAGGTGATTGAAGTTCGTGTGTTGTGTTTGAATGGTGATGGATGCGTCATGAGCCTTTGCCCTTCCACAATGGGAAGGGAAGTGGTTCAGATAGTTTCCGGGCAACTTCTGCCGAAAAAAGGTGCAAAGTTCACCCTCCACCACCTAGCTTCACCGCTGATACTGCACCAGACGTTGCATGAGCAAGGCATTGCGGGGAAAACTGCGACATTGACCTGCACATATGTCCCCACAGATCTGCTTGCTGCAGGGAGAGTTCTCACAGGATGTTCAGGCTCTGACAGAGAGACGGCATTAGAAGGGGTGACAAAGATTAAAGGCACATCTTCCACGGTTTGCCTGCACCATCTTCCTCAAAGCCTTGCTACTTTGAATCTTGGCGACGATTTTAACCAGAGCCTGGACGGGATCACCTTTCCCAGCAACCTGCAAATTTTGACTTTGGGAGAGAGTTTTAACGAGAGCCTGGATGGTGTCACCTTGCCATGCAACCTGCAAACTTTGACCTTTGGTAGACATTTCAAACAAAGCCTGGATCAGATATCCTGGCCGAGCAGCCTGCAAACTTTGACTCTTGGAAACTCTTCCGACCAGAGCCTGGATGGGGTCACCTTGCCGAGCAGCCTGCAAACTTTGACTTTCGGCAGCAGTTTCAACCAGAGCTTGGATGGGGTCACCTTGCCGAGCAGCCTGCAAACTTTGACTTTCGGCAGCAGTTTCAACCAGAGCTTGGATGGTGTCACCTTTCCGAGCAACCTGCAAGCTTTGACTTTGGGCGCTGATTTTGACCAGATCCTGGATGGGGCCACCTTGCCAAGCGACCTGAAAACTTTGACTTTCGGCAAACATTTTAATCAGAGCCTCGATGGGACCACCCTGCCCAGGGACCTGCAAACTTTGACTTTGGGTTTTCTTTTCAATCAGAACTTGGAAGGGGCCACCCTGCCAAGCAACCTGAAAACTTTGACACTTGGTGGACATTTCAACCAGAGCCTCGATGGGACCACCCTGCCCAGGGACCTGCAAACTTTGACTTTGAGCTATCTTTTTAACCAAAGCATAAGTGGCGTCACCTTACCAAGCAACCTGCAAGCTTTGACATTTGGTAGCCATTTCAACCAGGGCTTGGATGATGTGGCGTTGCCCAGCAACCTGCAAACTTTGACCTTTGGTCATGGTAGCCGTTTTAACCAAAGCCTGGAGCAGATAACCTGGCCGAGAAGCCTGCAAACTTTGACTCTTGGAAACTCTTCCGACCAGAGCCTGGATGGGGTCACCTTGCCGAGCAGCCTGCAAACTTTGACTTTGGGTGACAATTTCAACTGCAGCCTGGATCGGGTCGCCTTGCCGAGCAACCTACAAACTTTAACTTTGGGCGACGATTTCAACTACAGCTTGGATGGGGTCTCCTTGCCGATCAACCTGCGAAAGTTGACTTTTGGTCGCCATTTTAACCAGAGCCTGGATCAGGTGATTTTGCCGAGCAACCTACAAACTTTGAATTTGGGTGACTATTTCAATCAGAGCCTGGATCAGATAACCTGGCCGAGCAACCTACAAACATTGACTTTTGGTGACGATTTCGACCAGATCTTGGATGGGGTCACCTTGCCGAGCAGCCTGCAAACTTTGACTTTCGGCAGCGGTTTCAACCAGAGCTTGGATGGTTTCACCTTTCCGAGCAACCTGCAAGCTTTGAGTTTTGGCAGCGATTTCGACCAGAGCCTGGATGGGGCCACCTTGCCAAGCAACCTGAAAACTTTGACTTTTGACAGCGATTTCTTCGACCAGAACCTGGATCGGGTCACGCTTCCAAGCAGTGTTTGCAATCTCTCTTGGGTACGTGTTGAGGAGGACCGGGGTCATTTTGTCCCAATTACTGTTCTTAGACAGAAAATGCTGATAAGCACCATGTGATCTAATGCACCTCTCTTGGACGAAGCGACAGACAGCTTTGTCTTGGGGGCAGTTCTGATGTTTGCAGCTTACAGGGCTCCACATCCCAGCACTATGCAAACAAGTTGTTGGCCATTGCAGAGCCGGCGGTTGTTGTGGGATGACGGATTCCAGGGTTGGGATGGGTAGAGACCAAGCATCCTGCAATCGTGAAGGTGGACCTCCCACTTCATGATTATGTTCTTACATTCTGCTGACTTTCTGGATGTTCAATAGCCGCTGTTGGGGCGGGAACCCGGGAGTTTGGGATTTGCTTCCCCAAACGTGCCGTGATATGCCGTGATCTTTGTTTGTTGAGGGATTACGAAACATAGATCAACTAATTGACTCGAAATCATGAAATTCTTGTGCACACAAAACACATTGCTTACCAGCTAAGACAGGAAGGAACTTGGTTGCTGGGTCATCGCAGGGGGGACTGCTGTGACCTTGCCATTGAGCTTCATCACTCATGTTTTCGGCACATTTTGGGAGGGTAGCCGTGGCATTTTTCCCATGAAAAGGATTCCTGGAGAGTGGACCCAGGCTGAGAGTAAGTAAAGGACTAAAAAAGGGACAGTACTACTACCATCAACCATCTACTACCCACCTTTCCCAACAGTTCGGTTTGTAAAGGGCCAAGCCCAAGGAGCACACTGGAAATAGCAATGGTTGTGATTCTGCCACTGGGTATACTGGTGATTCATCGATGAACCTATGGACATCAAGAGATCCAGTTGAGGCATGTCAATAATTTGAACGGTGCACATGGTTCGGTTCGGCATTTTTTGCAAATACTTTTGGGTGCGCATGGTGCGGTTCGGCATTGCAACACCACCAAATTGGCTCATCCATTAAGCGGTATACCGGTATACCTAAGAAACATTGGATGAGGGCTGGTATACTGGTATACCCCACTGGAGCCCATTTGTAGGACATACCGTACCAACAACAAGAATGGCACACTGAGGCGAATGCTGAGGCGAACGATGCCTGGGACACAGGGATGCTGGGCTGGTGTGAGCCAGGTGGATAGTTGAGATGCCGCTGACAACTCCACATTACAGGCACAATGGTTGATGCGAATTGCTAGTGGTGAAGTGGTGAATCATAACTTAGACTGGCTAATATACTGACTAATGATGATTAGCGGTAGTTCATGGTGGATCTTTCACAGTGACAATGGTGAACGACGGTCAGAACCGAGGGCGGGGGGTTCCTGCCGATTTTCCCATGAATGCAGGGTGCATGGTGGATGCATCCCGGAATGGTCCCAAGGGAATCGGTAGCCTCAAGCAGTTCGAACATGATCCTCCCAGCTGCAGGTCATAGTTAGGGGGTAGTGATGTCAGGTTCAAATTTTCATAAACAACCCCCAACCAACAAATAATCATCCTATCATAAATCATGACAAATTTAGGGGATATTAGCATGAATCCTGACATCACTGCCTCATAGAAAACAATAGCAATCCTAGCACAAAAACATGAATTTCAACAAGATAAAAGCAATTGCAAAATAAAAACAGCACAATTCTAATATTGTTTCTTAAATATTAGAAAATTATATTTAGTGTCTCCATCCACCTATTCCGTCGCATTCACTACTGGCAATAGTTTTGATATTGGAGAAGACCAACACTTTATCATCACAAGACATATCTTTATTTTTGCTGATTAAAGGACCCACTACTGATAAAAGTGTTTGATAATTACATCGTAAGGTTTTTAAATCACCTCTTTCATAAACGTATTTTGCCATCACCACGAGCTCAGCTTCTGTGGCGTTTTGGGGATGAACCAGTTGCTGGCCATGCCGGACATGTAGATCACCTTGAAACTCATACCTGGTCCAAGGGCTGGGATGTGCATCCCAACAAGTTGGGATCGGGAACAACTGGGAACTCACCATGCTTGTAGGGGTCACAAGCATTCATAAGCCACCTGATCGGGTTTACTTACTCATAAGCCCATTGGTTATAGTGGTTGTAAGCCACCTTCTCAGGTCTATAGCCATGGTCTAATCCCAGCTGCACATCCAGAAGGAAGATCATGCCGTGGATCCAAGGCCAAGGGGAAGATGAAGACGGCCTCTTACAATGCCAGGGTTTGGAGCCCCAGCGACAAAGTGCTTGGCTCAGTCGGTGAACTCCTCAAGCACTCAGTGCGATCCTTGGACATTGCTGGATGCTGTTCCGTTGATAAGGCCGTTGATCCCCTTCCCATGGTCGGATCCTGGTGATCATCACTGTCAAACAAGCACGATTAATTCCATCAGACAGCTCTAGTAATAATGTAATTGATTATCTGAGGATTGTTGTTGGTACTGAAGCGTTTGTTGGCGAGAATTGTTCTTACTCCAGCAGGAACCATGATTCAATTTCATCATCACTCAGGATGCTCAGGCTTGTTGGCTGAAAAAAAGGGTGTCTCTTAAACTGGGGTATCCCCAAATCACCTCATTATGCATGAATTTTGGTAATAAACCAACCATTTTGGGGGGTTCCCTATCTTAAGAAACTCCCAAATGGCTGTGGGTCAAAACCCCGTACCCTGGTTCCCCCATCATTCACCATTCATTTCCTTATTATGATTGGTCATTATCCCCCATTATTGGTTGGCCAATATTGACCCATAGCCAAATGTGACCGACTCATTTCTGCGTTGTCCCGGGCCGAGGTTGCGGCCGAGAAGTTCTCTTCCACGCAGATCCGGGCCACGGTGCCGGAAGCGGCCGTCAAGGCCGAAGATCTACGGGGGATCTCAGGCTATGCCCTGGCTGGCGAGAAATTCTTCTTTGTGGTTGCGAATGATTTGTCAAGCATGATTAAGCATACTTTTCTTATACAAGTTATATACATCTTTTTAAACAAATATCTATCAATATCTATCATATATTATTGTCAAGCATGACTGACCAGATGATTCATATTAGCGATTCTTCAACCACCAGGCTGCCCCAGCAAGCTGTTGATCGCACGACCCATGGATTTGTTCATGACCGAATCGCTGACGGGTACCGTGGATGAGTCATGTTACAGCTATGAACCGAGCCAAAGTGATTCCGACTCTGCCGCAGGCAGGAGTTCCTTCAGGCAGGGCTTGCTGCGGGATGAGAGGTTCGGGGTCCAAAAATTGGAGCTCACTTGCCTAGGAAACCGATCATTATCACGTTCGCTCAGCAATGACCAGCGCCTCGCATGGTTGGCAGACAGTTGTCATCACAACGAGTGGACTGGGCGGCTCAGAGCAGTTGGCACCGGCAGTCATTGGTTCGTAATGGAAAATCTAGCTGTTGATAAAGCCTGTAGTAAATCACCAGCTGTTTTAGCTGAAAAAATGGTCGGGTTGGTGGTGATTTGTTGACATGGATCTCCCATCATCCAGATATGATTCTTACCCCATTGGTTCAATCATAAATGAGTGGAAATCCCATGGGTGAGTGAGAGAATTCCAACCCCTCATCCTCCCAATCTTAGGTTAACAATGCTTCCCGGACGTACAAGCAATGGCTGCAGGTAAAGGCTGCTGGGCATGTTCGAGGCTTTGCCACGAGCATCATGCGCCGGCGGTCCCAGACGTGAATCAACTATGCTGGGTGGAGGACAGGCATGCTGATCCTTCAAGTTGGATGTTATTGGAACTGCAGGCCGCATTCCCAAGTTGATGGTTGTCTCTTGAAAGTCCCGCAGCCGTTGGGGTTGTGAACTTCAAAGCCCGTTGGCCGATAATATGGGGCACAAGTTGACAATGGTGAGAAATCTTTGATACTGGTTCATGATCATGACATATGTTTTGATTAAACACTATTTGAAAACGGTCAATAGCTGCCAATGATTGTCGAGAATGGTCGATCATTTGTCAATGACGGTTCATCCTCCAACCTGTGCAGTTGCCTTTGAGCGGTGCGAGTCAGTTGCAGTTGGTTTTTCTATCATGATGTAACTTTATTGAAATTGGCATCAACCAATTGCCAATTCCAATGGCTCTTTTGCCGCCGAGGGTCATCAACCACCCATCAACCACTCATCAACCACCCATCAGCCAGCCATCAACTCAACCACGATCCGACAGAATCATTAGAAACCAGCAGTGATTGGGATCAGTTCAATCGATCCCCAGCTGCTCCCTCGCACAAGGTCACAGCAATTCACCTGGGCCCGGGCCCCGTGAGACAGTCGGCGACTTGCGGGTTGATCAGAGCCATTTCGGGGACCTAGATTTACCAGCTGATCCGCAAGGCAATCTATGCTGGCTTGGGGGATCTGCACATAGTGTCGTTTTTTTTTTTTTGAGAAATTTAGCCGCCATCCTGAAAGCTGGGTCTTTTGCATTGACTGGGTGCCCCCTGTCGACCCACAATTGTGCATAGCCAATGTTATATACTTGTGCTTTGCCACAACCACGATCATATTAATTAAACCCTATTCATCATCACCAAAGATCATTATATTATTCAATAAACACATATATTCTGGACCAACATTCACCAAGGTTAAGCATAATCATGACAATCCGATGGCCCCATGGTGGCGACAAGCGCCTGCTCCAGGTGATCCACCACCCCGCTGACTTGAACGGTCAGACCAAGCGCGAACAGCTGGGAGCACAGCGGGCTGCTGGGAGCTTCCTTGCTGGGGATCGTCATGGTTCGTGATGGTTACAGTGCTGCGACAACGGTTAACGGTTGAGAGTTGGTGGTTTCTGAAAATAGGGGACCTCAAAATGGTTGGTTATATACTTATTATTGTAAATGTTTAATAGATGGTTTGAGGGTACCCCTATTTTGAGAAACCACCAGTTGGTTTAAGGATGATTGATGATTCATAATGGCTACCATCTTCAACAATGATTGAGATTGAGTTCTCAGTGATTGTAAATTGTGGATAAACATGGTTAATGATGCCGACATCATAGGGATACACCATTAACAGTGGTTAACAGAATTCATCGCCAATTAACAATCATATTCATTTGGGATTATCCTAATTAACCATTGTCATGAAGCATCATGAACCATGAATGACAAACATTGATTGAGAATGGTTAGTAATTCGCTCATAATTCGCTCATAATTCGTAAATGGTGCCAACTTATGCCTTAATTGGTTCAGGACCATTATACGATTGGAGCGCCTCCTGCAACGCCAAAAAATCCGCAGACCTGGTCCGTCTCACCACGGCCCCTCGTTCCACTGTGCTGCTGGCTTTCAGCTCTTTCTACAAGGTGCAACCTATCAGTTATAACTTGGTTTTTAAGGCCATTGAAACATAGTGATATCTACCCGAACTGGTTAGAAGCCAACGACAAGAGGCCGGTGAACGGGGCCCTGGGAACGTCATGGCAGGTTCCCAAGGGCAGATGCGACCTGAGGTGTTGGGTGGGTCTTCTGGACGAAGCTGGTGGTGATTTCTATCGCTTCAATTGCTTTGATCTGGAGGTAGACGCGGGGATTGGGGTTGTTTTTACTGGAGCTATAATGGGGATGATGATGATGATGATGATGATGATGATGATGATGATGATGATGATGATGATGCTGATGATGATGATGATGATGATGATGATGATGATGATGATGATGATGATGATGATGATTGTTACTACTTGTGATTACTATGAATGTTTCCGATCATGCAGAGAAATCAGACATTGGTAATCATGTTTTTTGGAGCGCTGATTCATGAGGATCAGGATCTCTTCCAGTTCGGACTTTTGCTAACAGAATACATGGGCGCGAGATTGATTGTCACAGCCGCTGAGCAAATGTTCAGCATGCTGCTGGCATAGGTTTCCTTGGGGTGCAATGATCTAGCCGGTCAGCACTCCATGGTGGCAGTTGTTTCGGTGCCTTACTGTAAATCTCCAGAACGGTTGCTTTCCCAACTACCCTCAAGCCCAAGCCTGAACCCCTCAACCCCCACTCCACCCCAGCTACCCCCACTCCACCCCAGCTACCACGGCCGGATCCCTCATCTGTCAGGCCACAGCGGATCCTCGACTTATGCAGCAGAGTCCGGATCATCGCCTGGATCATATGGCGCGGATGCCCAGATCTGCTTGGTAATCCAAGGTTTAAGCAGATTGTTTTGAGGGTTAAGTTCCAAGCAGAATAGATATAGTTATTGAATAACCAAGATTATCAACCTTAATTAACCATAATTATGGTTAAGCTTAACGCTTAGTTAAGGTTGATAATCTTGGTGAATAGAAATGTTTAATTTATTGCAAGCTCCAATGTCATTCCGGTGAAGCCAATGTCATTCGGTAGTGGAAACATGTCGTGATTTCTTCTGGATGTTTTGATTTGGTTTCCCCAAATCGGTCAGCAGCTTTTTTGAGTTTTCATGCGACCCGTGACGCAGATGCGATAGCAGAAGCCTCTATGTTTTCTGAAAACATGACTAGTTGTTGATGACAGGCATCTAATAAACATGATTAGTTGATGATAAGCATGCCAGTAGGGGCTGGGTCTCTGCTTCCCAAGGTCGAAAAGAAGAAGGCCATGGCCAAAGCAGCCTTGCGGCGGCGCGGCAGTATGGTCACCATGCAGGTGCATGGACGGTTGCGAACAGCTGCGACTGGTCGCAAGCGGCAGCAGCTGCGAATGCTGAGGGGCAGTCCAGGGAACAAACTCGATCCCCGAAATGCGACATTAGATAAATATCGTCGAATAGGTTTACACGTGCGTTCGAACTGGTATTCATTTGATGCACACAGATCTATGGACCAAAGCTTTCCATAGCCATGGCAAATGTTCATTCATGAAAGATTGGCACCAAAATATCCATCCACCGGCGTGTCACATGACCTCGGAGCGGTTGGCCCCCTGTTGAGCGCTGGTGCCAGGCCACTTTCGAGCTGCAAACCCGAACTTGCCGGGACCTGAACAGGAGCCAACTGGTTCATTTCTTTGGATGCTGCTGGCTCAGGTGCTTTCACCCATCAGATCAGATTATCAGACCATTGCATACACACTGGGTGCTGCTACGGCGTAAACCTCAATCCCTCTACTGTTATTTTTGATTTCTAACAGGAAGAACATCCTAAAACCACCAGCTATGACCGAGGCCGAAAAGCTACCAAGATGATTTTCGCTGCACATTGTAGAGGTGAGATACAGTACCGATACAAAAACCATATTATAGATCCATATAGTATGTGTATATATATATATATACACATTTGATATGTATATATATATATGTTTTGCATTCTACGGTGTATAATATACAGTGTATACAATATACTGAACATTAATATATACTGTATGTAATGAATAAATCAATCAATAGATAGCTAGATAAGCAAATAAACACATGTGTTTATATATATATATATATATTATATTTACGCATGTATGTGTATGTATGTCATGTCATGTACTGTATGTATATTTGCGCACACATACCTTTGACTCGCCGCGTCACAGATGTGTTGGAAACTCTTTCATGTGTCCCAAGTTGTTCATGTGCCGCTGCCACTGAGGTTGGATCAACATCTTCATCAATGACATGGTGCGGCACCGGAGAAACCTGACTGTTGGTTGGATGGCATCATGAATTTCATGGTAATGATAATGGTTTGCAATTGTCATGGTCGTGGGAGCCATCGAGAGGCAGTAATCCAATCTAAAGTTTGTGATGGGAGAACGGTATTACCATTTTTGCAAACCACACCTGACACAACCATGAACTTTCTCGAGGAACTTCCCACTTTGAAGATGTCGGCTGCTTCATGCCCAGAGCCGTTCTCTCTCTCTCTCTCTCGCTGTGCGACTATGCTTGTCTCCATGCCCATCCCTCTTGAACAAATTTCCAAAACTCAACAGGTGACTTGCCTTCCTGTGAGATTCCGACATGGAAATGCATCATCACCCAATGCGATCAGAGTTGAATCACAAGAGAAATCATCCTATGAATGAACAACAAGATTGTGTCACTCTCCTCTTCTAAACTGCTCCAAAAGATTCCATCTCTCAAGCAGGTGGCAGGTCAAGTGGTCATCATCCCTCTCATCATCACAACCCATGCTGCAACAACCATTGGTCGAGGATAAACCTGTTCTCAGCAGCCATTCAAACCTATTCCTGGATATATCACCGATGCCCCCAATTCCCACCTTCGTGGTGTGCCCCAATCGTTTTCCTCACCTTCCCATTGGCTCTTGGCGGACTTTTGTCGGCTTTTGCTCATTTGCTGAGCGTCAGTGGCCATTATTCTACTCGACTTCAACCAGAAGATTTACCATTAACCGACCCTTAACCAACCGCTTACCAACCATTGACAGATTGCTGGAACCATTGACCACCATCCAATGGCATCACATTTATACAAATTTGTGCTACCTCCAAAACCGCTGACTTTTTTCCCGTTACTTCAAACATATTTGAACATTTGACCATTACCAATTTCAATTGGCCTGTCTTGACTGTTTTTAACCCTTTTGAACCATTGTGAACCTTTGTTGTTGGCTAACACAGCGGATAGTTTCTTCCTTTCTTAGACAATTACTTGGGCTAAACCATGCTCAACACATTTCACCCAACAATTGACCACAAGATATTTGACTATATCCTAAGCATATGTTTATACAACCATGGAACGGACCATATCATAACCCTTATCATAAACGATCTATTCAGGCATATGATAAACCCCACATTTAACCATATATTTTACCATATCTCACCATATGTGTAGCCATATCATACATCTTATCATAAACCATCTACTTAGCCATACAACAAACCATACATCAGTATGTATATTTACTTATACTCACACTATATATATATATATATATATATATATTCATATATTGAGATTCATATAGATGGATATAGACACACAATAATTCATATATATAACATATACATACAATAAACTATTAGCCAAAGAAAAAACGTTGAACACCCCCCCACCCACAGATCTCCAAAGATTCTCTTCGTGTTTGCTGTGAGATCTTGGACGCCCGGATCCTGCGGATGCAACAGCGACGCAGCCTGCGTTGCGCCGCCTTCGTGGGAAACGCAGGTGCCACGGGCGTGGGAAGGCTGGGGCTGGATGGCACATGGTGAAGGCACATGCTGATGGTTCCAAGGTGAAGCAGGGATCTCATCTAGACATGGTGAAGTCTCCCAGTTACTGGAGGTTCATGATGATGGTTGTTCAGATCATAAGCAAAGTCCCAACTTGTTGTCTATGATTGGGATGGTGTATACAATGTGTAGTGTATTCACGGTTACTATGCAATGAACATATGGGTGTTGCTTGAAATAGCGGGATCCCCAAATCATCCAATATTAATCCTTATTAGTAATGAACCAACGATTTTTTGGGTCTCCTATATCGAGAAACCACCATATCACGATGTAGGGAGACTACTTTCTATGTAGGGCAACCCATGTCTCTACTTGAGCTTCTTCACTGGCTTTGTTCATCATAGGACTGGATTGCTTTGGCGAGTGCTGATGACCCTTGCTCAAATCCCCAAATTTAGCTACTGGCATCCATGACTGCATCAAGGTTTGTCAATATTTGTGACGAATGTGTTGGGATGTGCACCTTCATGGTGTCACCCCTAGTAACCATCCCATGTTTTGATCCTGTTTTTGTTGGGTAAGG
The DNA here is from genome assembly GCA_009767595.1 of Symbiodinium kawagutii. Classification (NCBI taxonomy): domain Eukaryota; class Dinophyceae; order Suessiales; family Symbiodiniaceae; genus Symbiodinium; species Symbiodinium kawagutii. The sequence goes on from VSDK01022758.1 coordinate 163,394, forward strand.
TAGTACTGTTTTGCAGTGATGCTTAAAGGGAACTATAGACGAGTATTGTTGATAGATCCCCTCATCATCAATGGTCCTTGTGGATAATCATACTATGGCAACACCAGTATTAACCACTATGAGCCATCATTGGCCCATTGGCTGTCATTAACCATCATTGACTGTCATGAAGCATCGTGACCATTGTTTTTAACAATAGTTGACTATTACAGCCACCAATGAACCATTGACTCATGACAAGCGTACCATCATTTCTAAACATCATGAACCACTTTTAGTCATGATTGACCCATCATTAACCATGAATATAATTAACCATTGGAATCATTAACCTCGAGAAATTAATCATTATACAGCCATCATTGTCAACAATATTTTTGATCATCACTAACCATGAATTAACGATGGCCATTCGTTGCTATCGACCCGAACTGCTTCAAAACGCACGCGCCGTGAAAGTGTCGCCAAGCCCTTGCTGAGGCCAACATTTCACAGCGTTGCCACCGCTATTCACACAGTCCTCGCCAGGGCCATAGCGATGACACCATGGTGACATGAGGGTTTCTCAAGCCATTGGAAAGCCCAAAGCTATGGATTGTTTATTCTTAATGGGCAACAATGGTTGACAATGGTTTTTAACAAAGAGATTCATCAAGCAATCATAAAGGATGAATTGGGGGGTTCTCAGATTTTGAGCACTCTCCTTTGCTTGTGGAGATGCTCATGGCTGAAGGGGAAGATGGAGGAACCAACCAGGCACCCCTTTAAGCCATCCACAGCGCATGGATGATGGGCAACAACGGATGGCACGCTTCAAGTCTTGCCTCTTGAGATGGACGTTTCTGGGATGACAGAACTAGCTAGCGGAGGTCAGCCTTCTTTGAATGCGGCCCATGCTCCCTGGATCAAGCTATTTAGCAAAGTGAGTTGCACTTTCACTTCATCCCATCTCGCATCATGGCTGCCGGATCCCCAGTGAGCGCCACTGAACTTCCCCTTGACTTGGTGAATCCACCAGTCGCAGTCGATGAGCCCTTGGATGCTCGTGACATTGAGTTGGTTCAGACCACTTTCAAGAAGGTTGCAGAGGTGGGTCCCGAAGCAGCAGGCCGAATCCTTTTCGGTCACATCTTCCGCATTGCCCCTGAAGCCAAAGAACTTTTCTCCTTTGCCAAAGATGAGGAGACGATGTGGCTGCCAGGAAGCAGATTGGAGAAGCACGGGGCAAGGGTTGTGAACACAGTGGCCACCGCTGTGTCCTTGTTGAATGAGCTTGAGACATTGGTCCCCGTCTTGCAGCGTTTGGGCTTGCAGCATGTGGGATACAAAGTCTTGCCGCCTCACTACGATGTGGTCGGCCAAGCATTCATTGCCACTTTGGAGGATGGCTTCCCGACTGAGTTCACTGAGGCCGTGAAGAATGCCTACTTGAAGGTCTGGAAGATTGTGCAGGCAACCATGATGGGAGACAACTATGCTTAAGTGCGGCTCAAAGATTTTTGTGCCACTGAGTGCTTGATCATCCGCTTCCTGTTGGGGCAGTGGATGCCAAGGCATTTTCAAGCCTTGGAAGATAGCATTTCGAAAGTGGAGTTATATTTCGGGCAACGGTCCAAGACCTTGTCATGCTGGCGAATCTGGCAGCACCATGAGCTCCAGCGCAGAATCGCATTGTGTACTCCGAGAAAAGCCAGCGCATTGTTTGTGAGTGTCTGTGTACCAGTCATCATTTGTTGGAACCATCAAATCCCAGCAAATCATCTGTGTGTTGTTCTCCTTTGTTGATCATTCATCAACCGGCTATCAACCATCACTAATACTACGAATCAACCAGCTATTGACCATCGTCGATGCTTTTGCTGTATACTGTCAGCTTGTTGACCATCTTGAATCATGAAGCAGCTTCTTCACTAAGATTTGTAGGCTTTCATTTGCCAGCTGGTGAACAATCATTTGTCAGCTTGTTAAGCAAGATTTGCCTCTTGAGATGGACGTTTTTGGGATGACAGAACTAGCTAGTGGAGGTCAGCCTTCTTTGATATTCTTTGAATGTGGCCCATGCTCCGTGGATCAAGCTATTTAGCAAAGTGAGTTGCACTTTCACTTCATCCCATCTCGCATCATGGCTGCCGGATCCCCAGTGAGCGCCACTGAACTTCCCCTTGACTTGGTGAATCCACCAGTCGCAGTCGATGAGCCCTTGGATGCTCGTGACATTGAGTTGGTTCAGACCACTTTCAAGAAGGTTGCAGAGGTGGGTCCCGAAGCAGCAGGCCGAATCCTTTTCGGTCACATCTTCCGCATTGCCCCTGAAGCCAAAGAACTTTTCTCCTTTGCCAAAGATGAGGAGACGATGTGGCTGCCAGGAAGCAGATTGGAGAAGCACGGGGCAAGGGTTGTGAACACAGTGGCCACCGCTGTGTCCTTGTTGAATGAGCTTGAGACATTGGTCCCCGTCTTGCAGCGTTTGGGCTTGCAGCATGTGGGATACAAAGTCTTGCCGCCTCACTACGATGTGGTCGGCCAAGCATTCATTGCCACTTTGGAGGATGCTCTCCAGACTGAGTTCACTGAGGCCGTGAAGAATGCCTACTTGAAGGTCTGGAAGATTGTGCAGGCAACCATGATGGGAGACAACTATGCTTAAGTGCGGCTCAAAGATTTTTGTGCCACTGAGTGCTTGATCATCCGCTTCCTGTTGGGGCAGTGGATGCCAAGGCATTTTCAAGCCTTGGAAGATAGCATTTCGAAAGTGGAGTTATATTTCGGGCAACGGTCCAAGACCTTGTCATGCTTCCTCTGGCAGCACCATGAGCTCCAGAACATCGATTCTGCAGAGATGCAGCTCCAAAATGAGCCTGGGGAGTGAGAGAACTGGCCGATTCCATAGTTCCCTGATCTAGATCCACAAGCTGGGAATCCCTCTTACTTCACGGCTCTAAAGTGATTTTTGTGTGTTGTTCTCCTTTGTTGATCATTCATCAACCGGCTATCAACCATCACTAATACTACGAATCAACCAGCTATTGACCATCGTTGATGCTGTGGCTGTATACGGTCAGCCTGTTGACCATCTTGAATCCTTAAGCAGCTTCTTCACTCAGATTTGTAGGCTTTCATTTGCCAGCTTTTTAACCATCATTTGCCAGCTTGTTAAGCAAGGTCTGTTCACCGTGATATGGCAGTGGGTCAAAACCCTGCACCCCCCTGTAACCATTGTTTTCCCTATGAAATTGTTGCTTATTATCCACCATGAACTTGGGTGGTGAACTGCTTGACCCAGCTCGCCATTCTATCACTGCCACTCCCAGCCATATAGTTGGTATATCCACTACCATTGTTGCTTATTATCCCTTATCATTAACCACTAACCATCTATATTGCCATATATAGCTGGTATATCCACTACTATTGTTGCTTATATTGGTTGGTTATTATCACTCCCAAGCTCAGCTGAGTCGCCAACCCCCGTGGCGTGGTTCGCTTCGCTCGCGGCTCGAGGTATGGCCAGTTGATCTATCAGCTTCCCGGAAAGCCGCAGGAGCACGGCGCAGCAACGACGGCTTGGGCGGTGGCGGGGGGAGCGGGCCGGGGCGTTGGCGTGAGGGAATGTGGCGAGCTGGGTCAACAATAGCTGGTTATAATGGTTAATAATAGGGGATAGCAACCAACAATAGTAGGGGATATATGATATACCAGCTATATATGGCGAGCTGGGTCAAGCAGTTGACCAACCAATGTCATGGTGGAGAATAACCAAGAAACTATAAGCAAAACCAATGGTTAATGATGGGAAGCAGGGGTACGGGGTTTTGACCCGCAGCCATGTGAACCCCGGATTGATAAACCCCTGGTTGATGATCATAGGGTCCCCTGAAAAGCCTTGGTTATCCATTGAAATGGTGACCCCCCCAATTAATCATCCTAGGGAGGGTAAAGGTTGCTGACTAGTGGTGATTGACATGTTTGATTTTCCCTATTATTATCAAATGATTGGTAGTTGACTAAAATTTTTCCTAGGGGTTGAAAACACCAACCAGTTGCTGGCTGATCATGGCTATGTGTGGCAAACTAGACCTGGGGATAGGCCTCAAGTGGCTACCAACTCGAGTGACGATGAGCATGAATTCTGTTGGCCGAAGCAGCAGGTTTTGCCAACTATTGGCAATGGCTCAGATGGCTATGGTGCATGCAATGATCCCCCAAATCCTCCTATTTTAGTGGGACAACCAACATATTTGGAGCTGGACATAAAACTGAACAAGTCCTAATGACTCCTAGATGGGCAGGAACTTAGATGGCATTGTAGATACAACAGGTGGAATCCTATGAACTGATCCTGTGAACTTCCATGAAACTTGCTCATGCACTGCTTCTGATTTCTGAGTTGCATGGTCGGTGCATCAAGAGCAAGGCTGAGTTTGTGCAGGATCGTTACTCCAAGTTCAGCTTCCCGTTGCTCCACTGGCCGTCCATGGAGTGCCTTGTCTTGGCTGAATGTTGGTGTATGAAAGATTGTTGGGCCCTAAATGCCTTCGGAGGTACAAATGATCCTATGCTCATAGGGAAAAATCTTCAACTCGCGACGGAGTTTTCGGTAAGACCCTTGTAAAGACAAGATTTCATACGGATTTCCTTAGGCTGTGAATAGTATTGCGGAGGGATCCATGGAGTGGGATTAAGAGCTGTTAGATTCCCGCAAAACTTGACGGATGCTCAATCCTCAATGTTCAACTGCCAAGGATCTGAACTGCGTGGAGCTTGGTGTTTGAAAGATCACAACGGGACTCCTGCGAGAATTTATTTGTAGTGGGTAGTCTGACCAAAGTGTTTCTATTGAGAAACATGTGACACAATCATCAACATAACACTTTTGGCCATGTTTTCCCAGCAAGCACACTCTTGAATGGAGGTGTTCACTGGGACTTGCGAGTCTGCAAAGGTTAGATTAGGATTAATTATTGTGCTAAATTTTAGGTCCATGGCCACTGGGGTATCCCCTTTCCATTCGTGTCCACACAACGGAGCCCTCTGGGGTGTATGAACCCTTCTCAACCATTATCAAGTATTGAATGTCAACCACAATCAAACATTATCGAGCATTTTTAGCCTCAAAATAGTCAGTGATCGACTGCCGCTGCCACTTGCCACATGACCAATGATTAGCAACCATAATTTACCATCGATGAACCATTGATCAACCACTATTCTTGGTCATATATGGTTGATATATCCCGACTATGATTCTTGTTGATTCTTATCCTCAGCTTTATCAACCATAAACAAGCTTATTAGAAGGAATTGTTATGCACCCATGGCCATGGTTGTTTCTCAAAATGGTGGTACGCCCGGTCCACAATTAATCATTTATTGCAATAAACCAGCCATGTTTTGGGTACCCCCATATTGAGAACCTCCCAGATGGTGGTTTCTCAAAATCGGGAAACCAATAAATCATCCAGGCCAGTTTATTATCCATCTATACGAATAAGCCAACCATTTTATGGGCTTCCCTATTTTGAGAAACCACCATATGTTTGTTGGAATGATTCTCCCCTACTATTAACCATTATTATCAACCATTTTGGTTAATAAATCACCATTTTAGGGCTCCCCTATGGCTTGAAAACCCCCACATACCAAGCATCAACCATGACCGTGACCAGCTCAGGCACAATCTCCAGGTTCCCACTCCAGGGGAACGGACCTCGGCATCTCGGCAGAACGCCTAGGGAAGGAGCATGAGATGCTGGGATGGTGCTGGGAGATGGTGAAGGATGGTGAGCTTCTTGTGGAGGGCAACGGTTGGTTATGTTTGATACAAGATGTACATGTATGATTAGATTGATGTAGCATATGATGCTTAACTTGTCATGCTTGGCAGTGGTGGGGCATGAGTTTGATAATCACGGTTGGTCATGAGTGACAATGGTTAGGAATCACCAGCAATAAGCTGATCAAAATGTTGAACAAGAAGTAACCAACAGCAACGCCTGCGGGATATCAACGACATGTGTTCTTGGGTAGCGAAGCATCATGAACCACCACTACCAGGTCAGGTTGACAGGGAAGTTGCAAGAAAGGACGTTGGGCCGCTGCCCACATTTCGGAAGTTCGTAGGTATTGCCTAGGTAAAAGCACTAGTTCACTAATGATTACGAAATCATTTGTGGTTCATTTATCATTTGACCAACTAGCTGATAAACCAACCATATCAACCATTATCCAAGACGTCGAATCATCAGCCGCTACTGTTAACCACTATCAACCACTGTGAACCCCTGAAACGTTCACCACGAACCATTGCCACCATCTAACCCACCAGGCACAACGCCGGGCCATGGCCAGGTCTACTCCTGCTACTGCGACATGGCCGAGTTAGAGTCGGTTCCAGCGGATCATCCTGCCAATGAGCGTGCCCGGCGCCGGGTCCTCGCGCGGCTGGCGCAGCACCGGCACGTTAGATCCGGCTGGCAAAAACCATATTAGCTAATCATCAGTGACAACGATTTTATTTTTATGGTAAATTCCCAGCTGCTTTTGAATGGCTGATCAATAATTAATTGACAACAATAATCGCTGATACTGGGAGATCCAGCTGGTCATAAAGCCCTGGTTTTTTTGATGGAAAATTCCCAGCTCTTTCCGGTAAAGATGGGGGTACGGCTGCCACCACCGATGGGTCCCCGTCCGTGCCAGGCATGCGAAGAGTGACGTCTCTCAGAAGGTCATCGAGGTGAGATCGATGCCGGGGGAACAGGTCCTGAGTTTCATGGGGCAGCTGGGGGTTGATGGTTAGTGGTGGTCAAAATGGTGGTTAAATGATGGTTAAATGGTGGTTAATTGATGGTTGATGATGGTTGAAGGATGGTTCATGATGGCTCAGGATGGTCGTTCATGATGGTTCATGAGTGTAATGATGTTTAATGATGGCGAATGATGGTTAGTGGTAAGTAAGGATAGTTGATGATGATCAATTGTGGTGAATGCTGGGCCGTGATAGTGGGTCCTGATGGTCAAACATGGCAAATAATCGTGGCATATGATAGCTAATCCTGATGGTAAATCTGTAAAATAGCTATGGCTAGTGCTGGTTGATTGTCAGTTGGGATCAGATCAACTGAACTGTACTGTTTTTTGATCCAATTACACTATTCAACAATCTTACAACTAATAACTGGTTTATAGCTGATTATAACTAATGACTGGTTAAAAGCCCATAGCCCACTGTTGGAATAGTTACTTTTTCCAAGCGCAACCCTGTTTGGGAGAAGAAAGTGTCATCGCTCAGTTGACAGAGATTTGGCCTCGGAGAATCATTCTATCCGCGCTCCAACCCGTACACCAATCCTTGCGAGGATGCAAACATGTTTGGACTCAAGACCGTCCGACCATAGAAGGAGACTTACTGTTTGACTGAAACCATTTCAGAACAGACCAAAAAATTATCAATTCCACCTAATCATGCTGGGACCCCCATTTTTGGGTCCATTTCTTTTCAGCTTAATTACGAAACCGTTTTTAGGCCCCAATTTTGGGACCACATTTTGGACCAAAAAACGGGGTCAATTTTTGTAACAATTTAGGGTAGTTGGGCGCTCGCTTGGCGACGACATACGGCCGATGAAGATCTCACATAGCATGCTTCCAATAGCTCACGGGGGTTGTCTTGTTGTTTGTCGCTCATCCATCACCATTTGTCATGCTTCCAGCAAGACGTGCCCGCGGACTGTATACCACTTTTTTGGGTCAGTGTCTATACCCAAAATAGGGGACCCAAAATATTTATAGTAATGTTGGTTTCTGATTAGTCTACCTGTTGGTTTCATGCCTATTTTCATTACTTTACGGGGGGTTACACGAATCAGATCCCAACATTAATCCATTATATCAATACAGTAATCTATTATAGTAATAGTAATCCATTATAATAATCTATACATGCCTCCACGACCCCATCTCTCGCCGCTCACCATCAGATTGCAGCTGCTGGATGCTCCGTGGAGCGCGCTGGGCTTTGCAGCTTTCCGGGGGACTTGCTGCTCTTGGCCGGGGCACCCAAGGTGCTGTGTCCATTGATGCTACACCTTTGGACATCCCCGCTGTTGTGAGATGTTGTGGGCAGTGAACTCAGGAACCAAAGAAATCCTACGGTAGTTGGGTTTAGTTTGGTGGGGAAATATATTTTGAGATGTACAAGCTTTACATCCATGTTCTGAATGCCATTTTTGGTTCCAATTTTTCTGGACATACACCATGTCCCTCGGTTTGGTCCTCAGCACCTCCAAAACCATGGACTTGCTTCAGGGCTTGGACTTTGGTTTTGTTGGATATCCATTCAGCAAGCAGTAGTTCCTGCAACCATCACCAGCACTTAGTTTAATCCTTATTAATGTCCATCCTCCAACAATTTTACAGGCTGCTGTCCCAGAAGTTAGCTCGCATGCCCGCAGACTGACCTTTCCAAAATGGAGGAAATCCGCAATGTATTGGCTTACACAACGGTTCAAGTTCCTGACAACTTGGCTACCGGGCGCGGTCCAATGTTCAAAGATTAGGATAGCGACACCGAAACCACAGACATTACAATAAGCGCAGAGGCAAAAAATGTGGGGTTCTGAGTATGGTGATCATGATTGTGGTGATGGTACTGATCATGTTGATGATGGTGTAGGCCAGAAATACGGGATGAACATGTATGAGCAGTAAAACCATAATAAAACCATAATAAAACCATAGTAAAACCTATAAACCTAATGGTTTCCCTAACCAGTTAGGCGGTTGATCCAGTCTCAGGCTGAGCCTGTCGCATGGCAAAGGCAGGCATGAGCTGTAGCTGCTCTGAGGCGTCCCTCAGTGCAGCGGAGGAGCTGTGGAAAGTCATTGGGCGACGAGGTAACGCCAAGCTGATTCGGTGGGTTGCTTGGTGCGTGGGTTGGTTGCATTGTGAACGGGGATCCGCCAACTGCGATGGAGGACATGGAGGGCACTGTTGGAAGGTTATCCATCTTAATGAGTCTTAATGTTGATTTCTGATTAGTGTAACCCCCCCTAAAGTAATGAAAATAGATGAAACCAACAGGTAGATACTAATCAGAAACCAACATTAACCAAGACTCATCGACAGCCTCACGCGGTTGATTAAGCCGCCCATCCAAAGTAATCGGCAACCAAGGACCACAATAGTGTGAACTGGCTGAGAAAGCACCGATTGATATGGATTATTGAACCACAATCAATCTATGGCAATGTGCGCTATTAGCCATCATTGTTTTTATACTATTCGTTACCCTCTGGTAAACTAACATAGCAACGGAAAATCACCATATTTTAGAGAGACACCCTGTGAAACCATCAATAAATGGTGGATTCTCCATTGCTATGTTAGTTTACCAGAGGGTACCTTGTTTTGTACGTCATTAGTTTCTACTCTCAATCAATGGTTGTAACTGACCCATATCAACGACGAGGAGCCGCAGCTTATCAATCCCGATGAACCACTGTGAAGCAGCACACTGGGAGCTCCGACAGGTGGTGAGCTCGGCAGGGCGGTGCACTCCATATGTCACTTGGAGCACAGGGGGAGGCGCCATGGGATTTTTTTAAGGACTTGATGTGGACAATCAGCTGTTTTATAAGGGCTTATCATGGTGGATAGTGGTTGATAGTAGCTCGTTTATTGTATATTCATGATCAGTGGTTGATATATTGATTAATTGATGCTGGTCAATGATTGTACGCATGGATTAGTTCTTTTTGGGGATTAGTCATACCCGCTTATGTCCGCCAGCTTTGTCAACAGTTTCGTTGTGTTGTAGCTGCATTTGCAACATATTTTGCCAAGTTTTTCCGTGAGAAACTCATTTACGTGGTCACAATTATTCTTCAGAACAATTCTTAAGCATACCCTGTGCTTCCAGTTACCATGAAATAGTAGGTAACCAGCCGTTTCATACCATTGTTGTTTACTATAATGGCAACCGGAAGCATATAGTAAAAGTATTGACACCAAGCAGATCGGTCAGAAGTATTTATCAGAACACTGCAACATAGCACTGAGCAGTTTCAGAGATCCAGGCCTCATGATTTCTGTGCACCTCATACAATGGATTTTGCTACCAGAATCAAACTTTGCGGATTGACAGATCCAGCATTGCCAGGGTGGAACATTTCAATGTTTCAAAACATCCAAGAGGATGCATCAGCACTGAATGGCACGAAGTCTGTGTTGTCACTGAATGGCTTGGATGGCTTGGGAAGGATCTGGCACAAATGAAGTGGTTGAATCTGCCTGGTTAGTTTGATCATCCAGTGATCGATGAATTACCAAACAAAGTGGTTGAATCTCTGGATTTTGATCGCTCAGTTTGTGATTATCCAGTTCTCGATGACTAGGTAGTTGAATCTCTAAGATCTTGATCAGGCTCTATTGATCCGATTTATTGCAATGTACTACCAGAGATTGGTTTTTGAATCTCTGGATTTTTGAATCTCTGGATTTTTGAATCTCTGGATTTTTGAATCTCTGGATTGCCAATCATTCAGTCTATTGCAGTGCTCATTTGTGGTCCGCCTTTGGCCGAGGCAATGTGGCCTTGACTGGCAGCCCGAACGAGGCGTGGTGCTTGGCTGGGATCAATGACCTGTCAACCTTCTACAGGAACGGGGGTATTAGCACATCAGCTCTCAGCTCCCAATCTTTGGAGGTAATGGTTTGTGGGAAAACCGATTAGATCAGCTTAGATCATCAGCTTAGATCATCAGCTTAGATCAGCTTAGATCAGGTTAGATCATCAGCTTAGATCAGCTTGGATCAGCTTGGATCAGCTTGGATCAGCTTAGATCAGCTTAGCATCTTTTGAACTTCCCAGAACCATGCGCCGGGGCGGTGCTCAGGTGAGTCAAGCGCTGGAACAAAAGCAGAGCGCCTTGCAGGCAGGGCCCCCGGTCACAGCCATGGGACGTCATGGAGGCGTCGTGTCGCGGGTGGCAACCGTAAAGCATTCATCAGTGATGTAACTTGGGCTACATAGGTGGTTTCTCAAGTGGTAGGGGTCCCCCAAATCAGCCAATATTGTCCATTATTAGCAATAAACCAAGTTTTTTATTGGTTCCCCATTATATGAGAACCCTTCATTTGGGTTACATGGATGGCTGAGCGGATCTATTTCAATTCCCTCCTATGGTTTTCTTGGATGAAAGTCTGTAAGTTGAATCCGTCGGGAGACTCTGATCAGTTGGGAGTCTCGCTGACCACTCAGCTGTGGCTCAAGATGTTCAAAGCAACACCAGCTTCAACCACCAAGTTGAACAAATCGGATGGATTCACTGGGCTGGGTTCGTATACCAGGCTCAGCTTGGATGACTATTGGGATTGATGATGGCCAATGGTGATTAATCATGTTGAATCAGGAGGTAAGAATGATGTTCATGCTTCAAGGCAGCCAGTTGAATGATTTCGCACAATGAAAAATCCTTAATGATAGATCCATAAACATTGATAAACCACCATGGGTTTACTTATAAATCGCAGGTGTGCCATATGGGAGGTTCATTCCTATGGATCTACCACCATACCTGCTGATTATTCATCGATAGTTATTGATACCGTAAATGGATGATCATCAGTTATGATTCAGTTGGTTACTCATAGATAAATGATATTCATAGATTCTACCGTAAATGATGTTCATAGATTCATCTACCATGGATGGTTGATATCAGGTCCGCCGGTCGAACTACCTCCCCTCCCAACGCCATGGCACCCCGGCGCCGGCCATGGGCTGCCATCGCTGCCGCTACAACTGTGACCGCCATGTGCGTGCTGAGTGGCTGGAGCCTTGGATGAAGATGGGTAGATCTTTCATGGGAATATCTACCATCTATGGGAAATTATCTGTGGTAGATTATCTATGAGAATATCTATGGGCATATCTTTGGGTTCATCTTTCATTTACAAATCTATGGCAATATCTATGATTTGTAAATATTTGTAAAGTATGATTGGTAACCCATTTGATTCGTATTGATGATGGTTGAATACATGGGTAAAGCATCCAATGCACAAGTAAATAGATAGATGATGTGTAAACTTTGTAGGATTCATTTATCGACTGAAGTGGATATAATATTGTTTATTCGTGAAATCACGTATTATATGCAGTACTAAAATCATATAGTACGTGCACGCTATATGATTTCTATATTCATGATCATGCCCAATCTACTCTACTGGATTTGTGTCAAGTTGCGTGGATGTATTTGCACCTTCATACCCTGTCAAGGTTGGTTGATTCCCCTGGTGATCCACTCGCTGGGCAGTAAAGTCTAACATTGGGTAGCTGGTAGTCATCCGCTACAGATCATGTTCCTTCAGTTGCAACTGATGTATTTTGCTGTCATCCAATCCCGTTCATGTTTCATCTGCAATGCCTACATTTGGAGGATGGTTTCGCACAATCGTATTTTTTTCCATCCCACCTCTGGCAATACGATTTGACCAGCGCGATGCACTTGCTAGGCGATACGAGGTTCCGATTCAGAACCTAGCATCGAAATGAAACCCACATGGGTGTTTCTCAAAATAGGGAACCCAAAAAATGGTGGGTTTGCTACTATAAATTAGATGCTTATACAAAGGATGATTTTGGGGTCCTCTAGAAAATGAGACATGCCCATGACTTTGACTGGAAATTACTGACCGGTAGCTCTTTCCACTTCAACACCCGTGGATCTTGGAAAGCCACCAGAACACCCTTTTTCAGGGCGGAAGCCTTCCTTTCCAGTCGAGATGGTGGCCGTGGCAGTCTGACAGCACGGCGTGACCTGGCAGCGAAACGCAGTGACGACGGGTGTCGTGGATGGCTGAGGGTGTACTCCGGGTTGGTAGGATGGGAGATCAGCAGGTTGGTAGGTAGGTCGGTGGGTTTGGTTGATTGGTTCGTTAGTTGTACGACCTGATGCAGCCAGGAGAATAGCCTGTGGGAATCGACCACCAGAAAAGGGCGGCATCAGCAGGCTTTCGCTGTTGTTCAGAAGGAAAGCCGCAGGTGGGAGCCCTGATGATCTGCATTCAAAGCAAAATCGTCTGGTGGAAGTCTTTCACACCGAGTACACATGGATGTTTCAAGATATTTGGTTGACCCCCCAAATCCACCAGATATCATTTCCGCATTTTTGCTGGGGAACACCAACCATGTGGGATGCTCTGCAGGAAACACTTCTTTGGCGGAGATAGTTAGCCTAATCAGCACAAAGCCTCCCGGGCAAAAAAAGTCCTGCATGGACACAACGAGTAAAAAGTAATGGGACGGAAGTGGGAAATGCGGTGAAGTTGGAACGGTCCTTTCCTGCAAGTCCTGGGCGGTTGGCGTCAGTTGAACATCAAACTACCAGTTCGGACACAGAAGTTGAAGAGCTCAATCTAGCTAATCGGACCAAATCATCTGACCTGAGATGCCTTGAATTGTGATTTGGGTGTCCCGGTCTCCAACATCTCCGGCGCCACCCAAGGTGCTGGCGTTGGCACCTCCATCGTGCCACAAATCCGAGAGGCGTTGGAGGAGTCTGGGTGCCTGAGCCAATGGCGCCTTGGCTCCTGGCAGATCCTGTTGCTGTTTTGGTGAACTGGGGAACTGGATGGGAGAACATGATGGAATCACAATGACTCAATGTGTCAATGCCTCAATGACCAAGATTCGAAGTTGAGATCTCTCAACGACAAGAAAATGGTGTAGTAGCGCTATGTGCTTCCTCACCACTGATCATGACACTGGAAGGTGGGGGTTGCGATATGATAGTCCTGGACAGCGCAAGCCTCCCGGCTCCAAAAATGGTCCCAGTCGCTTTAGTTGGGAACTGGTCCCTTGAGATGGTTCTTTCCTAAAGAGAATGACCAAAGGTACTTCGGATCATAGGTGTGATGGGGTTTTGGATCGGTACGAATCACCCCAAGTTGTTGGCATCGGTCCCCTACCTCAGGTGTATACAGGATGAACATTATGCGTATCAAACATGTGAATAATTCACGAACAGAACAGTTATGTGTATAAATATGATATTTAATATATATATATATTATATGTGTATATAGAAGTCTATATATATAAATATATTCATAGTACAGACGCACGCATACATATTCATTCATCACATTTCGCTGTCCTGTTGGTGGTCCCAAGATGGTACTCGTGAATTTGGGGCGGTGCTCTGCCATGGCTTGGATCATGACATGGCTTGCATCGAACCCAAATCTAGTTCGAGCGTCATGTTTGGCTGCTAGCCATTCCAACCACCAACTCCTGGTCGTGCTGCGCGCCACCAGAGGCTAGATTCCGCGTCTGCTGTCTCAAACGCTTGCAATCTGGACTGGGGTGCGGCAGTCTGATCAGGGAGTTGAATGAGCAGTTACTAGGAGTAAGTCATCCAGCAGGAATGTTCGCAGAACAGCCCCCCAGAAAGCTGCCGTTCCAATGAATGAGTAACCAGTCAGTAATAAGTCATCATTGTTACAATAAATCACTTAGGGCAACGTACTACTAGATACTACTAGCAACTGGTTTCTTCTTCATTTCGAATTCTTTGGGCATTACTTCGCTTTGCTCAGTGGAGGCTGCTGGGAAGCCGACAGGAAAAAACTCAAGCGGATGTCACCCGCTGAAAACTCGGGTCGTCCCACGGGGATTTCACCCATCGTTGCGTGATGTGGGACCAGCTGTTCAGCGGCCCCAGCACTTGAGAGGTCAACGTTGCCAACAGTCACCGGTGTTCAGAAGCGCTGTTTTTCTCAACGGTGCATCGGTGTTCAAATGTTTGAGTCAATCACTGACTAAAAAAAGGTATGTTACACATCTAAAAAACCTGTTTGAGTCAATCTCTGACTCTGAATTTTAAATAGCGGCCAGTCACTGTCACTAGTGATCAACCATGGTTAGTTGCACCCCAAATCGCCGAAACGAGTCGCACAGTGAATATGCTTACGGTTAGCACTGGTTAGCACTATGGTTAGTAGTGGTCAATGATGGTTAATGATGCTTAGCAATGGTCAATGATGGTTAGAAACCCATCATAGTTGGATTCATTGTCATTATATGTTCACTGGACATGGCTAAGCTCCCTCCATGGGGGTCAGGACCTAGAGGAGGCTGAGACCATCCTTGCTGCTCGGTGTTGTTCAGCTGCCGGTGGCCGTTCACAACGAGCTTATGCTGGCCAGGAAGGGTTGAACCAACCCAGGGTAGCCATGGTAAATGGGGGTTTCTCAAGCCATAGGGGACCCCCCAAATGGTTGGTTTATTATTATAGATGGTTCATTTCCTGGATGATTCGGGGGTTAGCTCTTTTCGAGAAACTACCAAATGACGATTGTATAACCATGGTAGCTAGTCATAGTTGAACATGCTGACAATGGCTGGCAATGCTCTTATGATGGTAAACAATCTTCATTTAAATTTAATTCTGGCCACAATGGATAGCAACGGTTGAGACCAACAATGGCCAACCTTGGCTTTTAGGGAATCTACATTCATGTTTAGTTGATCCAGAATTGCTTTTATGCCTTCCAAGTTTAAGAACATATCATGACATTCATGTTGTTGGGGTACCTCGGTTTATGGATATTCATTGCCATTGCATCTTTTTGCGGAGCATTTTGATTCTGGATTGCTCGACCTTTCTTTGTCTCCCAAAGACTCCATCCAGGATTCTAGAACGAGGTTAGTCCTTCATTTTGGGTGCCATCTGGATGGCAGCATTGGGTGGCTGTAAGGGAAGAGTTGCAAAGCAGAAGTTGCAAGAAGATTGGTTTGACACTGCAGCAAGATCCTGCTTCAATTTGGTATCCTGGAACATCGTATCCAAGCTGGTTGGATTCTTTCCTTGCCACAGCTGCTTCTGTCAGTATTGGTAACCATGCTCATTTATTAACAACCTCTACTAACAACCATCAACCTACTAATATTTCAAAACCATTATCAGCCGTCAGCGGCTATGCTAGTGTTTTAGATTAACGATGTAAACCGTGATTGACCATTAGTCATTGTTAGCCATGATTAAGCTATGAGTGAATATCTTCGTCATTCTCAGTCATATTCATTCTTAAGCATCGTTATCAACCATTCTTTCCCACTATGTCTCTCTTTTGGATCAGCATTGCCAACCATTACTAACTATCACTTGGCATCCAAGATACCCAAGAACCATTGTTGTATAGCCACTATTGACCACGACGAGCCATTCTTAAGCACTATCACAATAATGATTGGATCATCATGTCCTACATGATGCCCAAACACTCTCGTGATCGAGTATTAGACGCTTCCCAATCGCTGTTAACGACTATGGTTCACAACTGTTCACCACTATGATAATGATGGCAAAACTTGTCATTGTCAGCAATTTCTCACCACTTCCATAATGATGGTTGAGTATCACTATCAACCATTGTCAGCTGCGATGAGCCGCCACCAGCCGTTTTTGCTCACTATTGTTCATTCCATCCAATACTCACAGAGCTGCCAGTGTGAACCATGATCAAGTCCCAAAAAATCAACATTGATCACAAATGACCAATGTGAACACTGAAGTCAGCGCAAGGAACCATCACCGGTTCCGAACCCTTGGGAAAGCTGTGGCCTTTGGGCAACGCAGTGGGTCACTGTCCCAGGTGGGAACCTGTTGGACCCTTGGGACCCTTCCTGGCACCCCTGGGCATCCGCTCAGGCGAAGAGTGCTGGCTGGTCCACCTGGCTGGCCGTGAACCGCGCGGCGTATCTGAAGCCCGAGGATCCCGACGCCAAGGAGGTGGCGGAGGCGCCTTTCCAAGCTGCTGGAGGTGGTCCCATGGGGGTGGAGCTCCAAGGGTGGAAGGTGAGTGGTGAAGCCATGGTATCCAAGTCCTGGAGATTGGTGGTTAGCAATGATTATTGTGATGAATTGATGGTTGAATGAGGGTGAACTGAAGGTGGATTGATGGCGAATGATGGTGGATTGATGGTGAATTGATGGTTGAATCAAGGTTTCAAGTTGTGAAGAATGGTGGTTCATAGTGGTAGCTTGACGAATTGAGGATTGAAGGTGAACTGAGGGTGGATTGAGTGGAGTGATGGTCTATGAATGCTTGTGATGATTGTTCTTGATGCTTCATGAATATTGTGTTGATGGATACTTTGGCGGTAAACAAATGTAAATGATATGGCAAATGATGGTGAACAAATATGGTGTTGATGGTTATGAATGGTCATTGTTGACATGCATGGTAATTGTGTTTATTGCACAATCCTAGTTTTCATTCTTGGATGATAAAAGGCCAATTGATGGTGATTGATGGATCTGATCGATGTTTTTGATGAATGATGGTCACTGGATGCTTAATAGTGGTTGACAGATGATGGGTCATAGCAACCACCAATAGCCACCCTTGCAAGTACCTCAACCCATCTAAAGTGGCTGCAGCTGGATTTCAAGCTTTGCCAACTCTTTTGGTTCTACGGCCAAAGAAGACGATTCTATCATCCAAACATTGAAAGAGAAATGACCCAACCTCATCCACCAAGTACTTGGACGTGCCAGGGATAACTGGTAACTTTCACCACAGGTTTTGTTGGGCTTCATCCGGTTCCAGTTGACTTAATGGGTTCAGCCGGTAACATCCAGCAATGGGTTCAGCCGGTAACGCCGCGTAGGCCTTACACTACTTCGCTGAGGGTCCCTTGAAGCTGAGACTTGGACGAAGTATGACGAAGTGCCGGCGCGCGACCGGGTCAAGGCATGAACCAACCAATGTCATGGGGGATAATAAGCAACAATGGTTATAAACCAACCAAAAGGGGGGATCATGTGCCAGTGGTATGATAGTTGTAGTTTTTAACGTTCTATAGCTAGACCCCTACATGGTAATTATCGTTCTTGTTGCCTCAAACAATATGTCGTTTTATATTCATTCTTGATGGTTCTTGCCCATTCTTTCAGTCGATACCCATTGTTCATTGGTAAGTATCAATGTTCTTGGAAGGTGATATTCTTCCCGGGAACCAGGGGTACAGGGTTTTGACCCACAGCCATATTCCCCATTGGCATGTTAATGACTATATGGTTAATGACATATTATGGTCAATGAGGGATATTCAGCCAGTACTACAAAAGCATATAGTGGTGGTTAGTACTATGTACGGTTATTAACCAACCACTATATAGGTTCATATGGGTCATTAACCAATCAATATTAATAAGCAACACAGCTATATGGTTAATGACCCACTGCCATGTATGACGTACTCGTATTTGTTGGCTTATGAAATGAGAAGCCTTGTCCTTCATGAGATGTGGTTCTGGGGCCCCATTTTACAACCAGCCATTTCTGTACCCTTGCATGTTTGGGTTTATGAAACGGTTTCAACTGGCGTATTGTAAGACTACAGTTGGTTGGATCATAGTCACTATGCCCTCTGGTAAACTAGCATGGCAATGAAAATTCACCACTTTTTAACGGACACCCGGACACCCCGGGAAATGAGCTATCAACGGTGGACTTTCCATTGCCATCTTACCAGGGGCTAACTGGTCGGATTTGAGCTTGCAACTTCAAACACATTTGGATGGTTGAAGCAACTGACGCCTCTCGAGAATGGGCTCATGGCGGAAAAAGCTGGTTGATGATGGGCTCAGGTGATGGTTATAATTGATGATTAATGATGGTTTCAGGTGACGGTGAATGCCAGCCATTGATGATGGTTCACTGATGGTTGCTACTGGTCCATGGATGTTTCCAGTGACCAACTTGTGCCCAGGACTTCTGAAGAACTACGTCATGTCTTGCGCGAAAGCCCCAAGGCGCTGCAAAAACCCGCAGCTGGATATCAAGCTGCTCTGGCCACGGCGCCCGAGGCGGGATGGTGGAAAGGGCGTCAGGGATGCCATGGGATGTCTCCATCTTTCCGCTGACCTTGCTGGGTTGATAGGAAAGTGAGACCTGGCAGTGGGTCAAAACCCCGTACCCCTGCTTCCCCATCATTAAACATTGTTTTCCCTATAGTTTGTTGGTTATTAACCACCATTATTGGTTGGTTAATATTGACCCATAGCCACCTGGAAAAGAATCTTGTTGTAACCTCTAGGGGGTTCTCAGGTCGAGTTTCCCAGACGTCCAATGACACGGTGATTCTGGAGTGTGGGGGATCAATGCTTCACTGGTTGACCACCCATCACTGTTATCACCCATGATTCTTGGCATCACTGACCGACAAATCTTCAGTATTATGAACCGATATGAACCATTATCGCCCATGGCTATCCAACAATGTAAATCTGTATGAACCAATATGAACCATTGACATTTATGGCTGTACACCAATGTGAATCAATATTTACTAGTACTGGTTGCATTGTGAACTTCTCTTCGTCGGCATCCCTTGCATCTGAGGAGTTCAGGTCTCCGCAGGCATTCCGAGAACTGGTTTTGCGATGCCCCATGGTGATGGATGCTGGTCTGCACCTCTCCTTTTCTCGGGTTCTCTCCATATGCTGAGAGTATATCTATATGTCTTTAGGTACATGTACGTACATTTTCGAACAACAATGTCATTATATACATACATAGATTCATGTCAGGATGTATCCAAATGATTCTATATGCATATCTTGGCTTTCAACAGGTTCCTTCCCTGGCTGCACCGGGTCCAAACCTTTAAGCAGTGTGACCTGCCTGGTTGCTGAGCTGATGTCTGCGCAGAACTGCTGTGGCTGAAGCTGTTACCTGGCCACAAAAAATCTGGTAGGTATAGTGACTAAGTATGAGCACATATATCTAATTAGACATTAGATTAGACATAATGTAATGTAATGTAATATGACATAATGTAATGTACTATAGTATATAGTAATGTAATGTAATATGACATTATGTAAGCACATATATCTATAGCACATATATTTATGTAATATGACATAATGTAATGTAATGTAATATAGTATAGAATAATGTATAATATGATACAGTGTTTTGAAATATCATATGCAATTTTAAATTCAAAATATACCTATACCGTTACCTTACTATATGTAAATGTAAACGAATATACACATATATATATATATTTATATAGATATAAAAGATGGCTCATACTAGGGGATAATAAACAACCATGCTTATCAAACGACTGCTAGATGGTGGTTTCTCATAATAGGGGATTATTAACACTTCACACATGCGTCTTCTTTGTCTTCGCGGCTGGTGGAGCATGCGCTCCCAAAGCTGATAGAATGGAAAATAATACTGTAGTCTCCAAGAAGCCTGAGGCGGACAAGGCAGGCGCAGCTGATCAAAGACGCGCTCACAATGGTCGCTCCTGGCAGTAGTCGTCGAGAATGATTTAGGATGGGGTGATTACTGATAGTTCGTCATAGGATTTCATCAGCGTGGGCAATGTTCCCTTGCGATTGATCATTCGCATTTGTTAATAGGAATTTTTGATAGTGCTAAGTAATTTTAGCGGCGGCTGAATAGTGGTAGTCGGTAGTAGGTTTTGATTACGGTCAATATTGGCCAACAAGGCCAAGTTGGTTTGAGAATTGCTAGAATTTGCTTCATAACGTGATTTTTGGCGCTTGTCATGGTTCCTGCCAGGGTTTGGCATGGTTGACAACGAACGATCACGTTCAATAGCAGTTGATTCGGCAGAAACTGGCGTCAATAACGATAGCTATTTTGTAAGAGTTGCTGAACAAGCCGAACAAGATGTTTGGTTGATAGTTGGGTAAGAAAGTGCTGACAATACCAGCTCAACTGTTGGTCATGGCTGAGAAAGAAAAGTTACACAACGGTTTCATTCTGGTTGATGTTATAAGCAGCTGATGTTGTTGGATGTTGGTGTTCAGCTTGGCGCCAGCAACTTGGCCAGGCAGCCAAGGCCAAGGAGCAACGCTGCCCAAGGCTTATCCGCGGTGGCAAACACCTGGGAGGGGATCTCCGATGCTACCAGGGTGAGCCTGAAATTAGCGTGCGCATTTTGGCGGAACCGATGATGTTCAGAACAGATGATCCAGATAAATTTTCAGCAAAGGCCACGATGGTCCTGCAAAGATTTGCGCAAGATCGAGTAAGTTTTGGACTCTCATGTTCTCTTCGATGCTCTGGCGGCGAGCGTGGAGAGTGTTGGCAACAAGCTTCGGTGCATGGAAATGCCACCCACCAGCTTTGCCACCTCCACCTCCGCCAGCTTGCCTTCCACCACCACCTCCACAGTTTCCAATTTGAATGGACGGATGCTTCCATCTGTGTGGAAAAATTGCCGGCTGCTGGTTCTTGCTTGCTTTCAGAGATGTCAAAAGGTTTCAAACGAGTTCTTTTGAAGAAGCTATTTCTGGGTGGATTTGTCAGGCTTCGGGCATGGCTTCAAAGTCCAGCGGCGAGCATCCATCCTTGCCATCTGGAGCTGTCCCGGGCAAAGGTTTTCGAAGTTTGTTGTCCCAACCCCAGCGTCACGTGGCGAAGAATTCTTGTGAGCATGGAACCTTTGTAGCTCCATGTTGTGTGCTCGTGAGCATCTGTGAGTATGTGCTGTAAACATGCGCTGTGAACGATTTCAGAACGGACTTAGAGCATTACGCCTTGGTGATGGTCGCGCTAGCCCCGTATGTGTGCAAGCTTTTCGTAGCGCCCTGAGATGACAGGACGGTTGCGTAGTGTCATGAGCGACTGCGCGCGACTGCACGAGGAGCGGCAGTGAATGAATATCTGAGGATTATCAGCAGTCTTCCGCGTCACTTAAAGCCTTCAATATCAAGAGTGTCTCAATAGATTGTCGCTTCTCAGGCCGTTCAATGGTGGTAATTGATATTCATGGCCCCGTGGTTTCTGCGCCCCAGCCGCCCTAGCCCTAGCAGTCTGCCCATGAATTTGTTCGTTTTTCTTTTTGATTTCATTCATTTTATGTCGTAAGTGGGGTGCAGGCATGCTTGTAAAGGCTGTTCCCAGATTGGTCCGTTGAACAAATTAACGACCAACCAATCACATCAACAAAGCACATGCTGTGGGCAAAGGATCAGTGTTGGTCAAGCTCCACCCATCGGCCACCAATTGAACCAACCCATCATAGCATCCACAACGCATCAGTTGCAGATGGTTCGCCAGAAACGGTCGCGGCAACCAAGCGCATGGGGCTGCCAAAATGTTTTTATGCTGCTGCTCCTTGGAGTCAATGTCCAGGCCGGGCTAATCACCATGAAACCCTTGTAGCGCATAACTGGTGTAGATTTGTGGTTTGTGGCGTTTCGGATTGTTCTTTCTACGAGTATCCCAAAAAAGTTGAGCTAACTCATGTTAAACCTAATGATGCGTGACCAAAACATCTTTAAGCACCTCAATGATCTTTGCTGTCTGGCAATCGCGCTGAGGAATTGAGCTTCAACTGTGGCCACAGCTGCGCTGCTGCCTGCAACCGATGCTGGTGTCCCGCCATGAACAGGATCAAGCAGACCGTTGCGTGAGGCGATTTCCCCGGTTTCCTGACCAAGGAGTTATGGACACGTTCGACTTGCATGCACGTAAACATAGGCGATATCAGTGAGGGATAATCCATGGTGAAGGATGGCTGTTGATCGTTGAAATTTTTGCAAAACACCATTGCTTATCAAATAGCTGATTCACCGGTAGCTGAATCTCAGCCATTGATGGATCATGGAAGGATAGAGGAAACCATCAAAAGCAGTTGGAACATACCGATTCCAGAGGGTGGGTCCTTGGTGAGAGTTTGAACCATCCAAGGCCATGACCTTCATAAGGACATCAGCTGTGTCCCAAAGGGTCCGAAAAATGCAAAGCCTGCGCAAGGTGACCGTCACAATTCTCCTCATCCAATTTTTTCCATGTTGAGATTATAATGGGTTATAAACATAGTCCGGAGGTTGTGCAGTAGCACTTCAATTTCACAAGTACGTAGGATCCAACTTGTGACTTGGTTTCTCAGAATTGTTCTTTGCGTCGTGTCATTCCAATTGTCCTGACATTGGTCGGATCTTGGCACTTGTCCTCCTGTAGTCGTGGCAGGGTTCCATAAATTTGTTTTCCTCCTGTATGGTACCTGCCAGGGATCTGTAGCGGCTGAGCGTCCTGTGGAGATATCAATTTTCAATGGCCGCTGGGGTATTGTGAAGCATGAGCCCTGACGGAATGCTGCCCTTGGCAGTGGGATGCTACGCCAAGTCACTGCAAGTCACCATCTCCCAAGTTCAGATTTTTTGGGACAGCAGAGCTCTGTTTTGGGGCGATCCTGCTTGTGATGACGTGGTGAAGCTGCCTGCTGATCTGTCTTGGGCACCCTTTTCAGCGCTGACGCGCTCCGCTTGACTCAAAAACAGCCTTGGCGGATCGAGCGTGGATGGTGGACCCGCTGTGTTTGAAGGGCACCAGTTCGAGGTTGTTAATCGTTGATTCATGCTCTACTCGCTGCGGATGAAAATCAACACTGATCAACTGTAGTTGGGAAAAGTCCTCAATCATGCCTCACATGGTACCGGATGGATTGTCGAAGGATTAGTTCCTCCAAGTTCCTGCACTGAAAAATGGGTCAATTTACCACCCAACAAACCACAAGATCTGTGGGCATCCCAACAACGACCCCCTTGTTTTCTGACTTGGGATGTTAAGAAGGTCATCTTTGCTCGGAGCCGCAACAGTTTTTGAATTGGAAGTGCAATGATCCCGGGAAGCATCCCATACCTGCTCGGTCAAGGTCCTCAGCAACAACTCTTTTTACTTGAATATGGACTTGTTGTAGGTTTACCTATGTTTACATTGTCAAAGAATCAAAGAAACAGATGCACGGTGGTGTAGAGGTAGATGGAGTCTATATGGGGTAGATTTAGACCCAAAATTACATCAAAATCGGTTCTTCACATTATGAATCTTTGGTGTAGTAGTCTATCATTATCATTCACCACTACTGCAGTATCTATTAGTTGCTTACCCTTGCTTATTCATAACTACTAATCAGCTTATCAACCAGTATTAATTAACCACGAAAAATCAGCTAATTAGCCAGGATTTACCACTATTAATCACCACTACTAGCTGATTAACCACTATTGATCAGCCTAGTAGCCATCATTGACCCATTGAAAGGGATGGCATGCCCTTTCCACCCTTGCGACTTCACCCTGTGGGGGACGAGCCGGGATTGGATGAGCCTGGAAATGCACCAGCTCAATGATTCGGTGAACTCACGATGACAGTTAAAGAGCTGGGTGTATCACAATTGCTCATTCATATATGGTTGATATTAGTAGTGATGGTTTAAGATGTTTGATATGAGTGATGGATGGACTGAAGTGAAGGCTAAAGATGCTTGATAATTGTGAAAGTATTGAATGATGATTTACATGGGTTTACCATGGCTAGTGATGGTTCAGGGCGATCAATGCTTGTTAGCAAATGATTCACGATAGATAAACTCGGAGCCAACGACCCCCACTTCTTACCGATGGCCCACCGGAGGTCGTTGAAATCCTGCTTCGTTATCCTCACACCTATGTCCGATCCTCGACCGCTGGAGTCGATGTCAGTTGTGATGTCCACTGTAATGAGTGCGACCTATGAGCAGTGTATTAGCAAACCTTGTGGCTGGGCTGCTGTCCTGTTTCACTGACTTACCTGGTTGGAAGTTGGGATTAATCGCAGACGCGCGAATCCCTATCAGAGCAGTGTTACAACAAATTCTGCGGTGTTTACGTCGCTCATTTGGATCACTGCTGGTGGGTGATTGCCTCTTGGCCAGATTGTTGCTTCTCAATCCAAGCTGCAAGGTTTCTCATAATAGGGGACCCTAAAAATGCTGGGTTTACTACTGCAAATGGTTTATAACCTGGATGATTTAGAGTTACCCCTATGGCTTGAGAAACCACCAATGGTTTTGAACAGCTGGATGGTTAGTAGATACCACCATGGCTTGGGACCAATCCATTTGCTGTGCCCAAACTCAGGTGTTGCTTTTGAGCGTCGGACACACGTCATATATGCTGGTTGCACAGTCAACCACCATAAGAATCTCTATGTACTGATGTGGGTGTTTCTCAGAATAGGGGACCCCCTAAATCATCCAATATCAACCATTTATAGAAGTAGATCAACCATTTTTGAGGTACCCCCATTTCGAGAAGCCGCCATATTGCTAAATACAAAGTCCATTGTTGTTATAGACCTCGGCCCGTATGCCTACTGTTGTTCACACACACACACACACACGTTCATGGTTTTGCCGCGCAGGATCAAGTGGTGCGCGAGGGCTACATGGCCGGGGCCACAGCAGCTCAGTGTTGGAAGAGAGAGATATCGAACTATATAGATAAGAAAATAGATTAATAATGATTAGATGAATAAATAATTAAGTAGATAAGTACATAAATAAAATTGAATAAATAGATACATGAATAAATAAAAAATAGATAAATGCATGAATGAATGAATGAATGAATGAATGAATGAATGAATGAATGAATGAATGAATGAATGAACGAACGAACGAACGAACGAACGAATGAATGAACACATAATTAAGTAAATTAATGAACAAATAAATAAATAAATAAATAGCAACATATATAAATAAACAATGTGTATATATATAATATATATATATATATATACATATATATATATATATCATGGGCCCATGACCATTTTAAATGGAGAGATTTGGGATGGTGGACAGTGGTGGGTGTCCAAAGATTGAGACTTTGACTGCTCAATCGTTCTAAAACAATAGGGAAAAATGTCCGCAACAGTAGATGTACCAACAGCGGGTAGCAATGAGGCACCCATCACAGCCTGGGGAATTCAAATTCGATCGAATGATTCACGCTGGGAGCGTCCCATTTTCCTTGCAGCTTTGCATGAAGAGGGAGGACTGCACTGCACAGAGGGATTTTTTTTGTGGACATGATCAGTTGAGATCTTGTTTCTTTGGAACAGACCTACTTGGATATACATTCCCACTAACTAACTCGGAACTAACCATGGTTACTTCAGCTACCTTATAAGGTTTATAACCATGGTTACAGTCCCAGCTGCACCCTATGCCAACAGGATCTCACACTTGTTGGGTCATGCGTGGTGTTCTCATTGCACTGTCCTGGTGGTGTTGTGTCTTTCCAGATCAGGCCCTGCTGGTTCAAGAAGTGTGCAATCCACCGCAATTACAGGACTGGCACCTGCACCGGGGGGGTTTGAGCTGTTGAGCAAGCGCTAAAGATTTTTTGGGTGTGGCAGTATCATCCTTGATTGGGATTCCACCATGCCAGCAGTTTGCCCTGGGCAAATGAAGCTGGTTGCATGGAACATCCCACCATAGAAACAGCTGATCTACCTGACGGGTGATTTGTAGCGCGGGGATCGTTTCCCCAGAGAAGCAGCTGGCACCGGGCGCTGGATCCACCGTTGCAGGACTTCGACACCATGTCCGTCTTCAGCTCCGTTGGGATAATCCCAGGGGTGACGGGGCGCTGGGTTCAGAACGGTGGATGGATACGAATGGTTAAGAGTGGTTCATTGATGGTTTATTGATGGTTCATGGATGTTTAAGAGTGGTTTATTGATGGTTAAGAATAATTGATTTGATTGATTTGATGGTTGATAGTTGGTTGTGGTTGATTGATAGTGGTTTGCAACAGGCCACTGCTGGTTCTAGACTGGTTAGTTAAAAATGGCTATTGGATGATTGATGCATGGTCTATGGGCAGGTTTTAAATACCTTTATTACGAGATGATAACCACCAATAGGAGGGAAATACCACGTCCTGCTGGTCCAGAGCTATGGTTGTATTCCCACGGTTGGCTTAATCATTCAATTATTATGGTTGATCATCCGAATTATCAATCCTTTCTTAGTTGTTACGCTTAAATCATGAACTATGGCAAACCATTTGAAACAGTGGTGGTTGTCACAAAAGCCATTCGCCACTCTCAATCATGCTGGCTATCTAATGGCTATCGAAAGATAGAAATGACTGATCTTTGACAACAACTATGGTCATTCGCAATCACTAATGGAAATGATGGTTACCAAACATCATGTATCCATAAACCATTAGTATTACTGACCATGTCATCTCTAGATTAAGTATTGCTAAACTAATTGTCTAACAATCAACAATTTCACCTGAAATTAGCAACCATTGGAGAATCTAGATACTTGTCAGATGAATGGTTAGCAACCATTTCAGGTACATGTATCAGTCAAACATCAAGTATCTCTAGTTGGTGGTATGGTCAGCAATGTATCTCTAGTTGATGGTATGGTCAAATTAACCATTAAGTATCTCTAAATGAAGCAGCCAACCATCTCTCCAAGTCCGATGCGCCTGTCATTGGCAGTTGTGGCAGATCCATGACGCTTTGATTCTCGCTGCAGCAGAGCTGCGGGCGAGCTGTGCGAAAGGGTACAGCTGTAGATGGGGGCCCCAAGTCATTGTCGATGGGTATACACACGAATCTATTGCGGTACCCAATGGGTATACCCTAATATAATCTATCAATGGGTATAGCATGGAAAAAGAAAGAACATGCTCTTTTTCCATGGTTTTCCTCTTTGTTGATGATATCCAAAAACGGTCCAACTTTCTTCGGACGCTCATGGATTCTTACTTGGTATGGTTCCCGGAACCACCCTCTAAAGATCCAACTAAGTGTAATCAATCTGATGCACTCTGGAAATCTGATTATTGTAGATGCGTGCGCGATACTGGCTAAGTAGGGTGTATACGTGCCGCTTTGCGGACCCTCTTGGGCCTATTCATGTGCAGTTGTACGTATCCCGGAAATGGTTGATAGGAAAATTGACCGGGGACCCCCGCTATAATTGGTTAAAACGAGGATTTGGAACGTAGATTTTCCCATCATTAGTATGAATGGTGGTCCAACAGAATCGCGGTCCTATCGGTGTGCATTATAACACAAACCCCTGGCTTATGAATCACCATAGAATCTATTGGGAGTTTATGAGATATTTGATGATATTATGCTTCCGCAACCCCTGGCCATGATTATATTGTAAAATACTTATAGTGTGTCTATTAGGAGTTGATAAAGTGGTGGTCCTCAATCCCTGGTCCCACCGTAGATGTTCCCCTTCTCCACTCCCGTCATGGCAACCTCCCTGAGGTCTCCACGCGCATTACCAAATCCACTCAGAAAGTGGCCACCTGGGCGACCAGGCGCAATCGCAGGGCTGGTTGATGGTTGACGGTTGACGGTTGACGGTTCAGGGCGATGTCCAGTGGTTAAAGATAGTTCATTAAATGTCGATGTATGTTAATCAATTCTGGTTAATTTGTTTAAAGCATTTAGTGTTTGATTAACGTCAATGAGTGATGAATCATGGTTGACATTTGATGGGCACACGTCATTCACTGCGCTTGATCAACCGAGTAGCTTGATCAAGTGAGTAGCCACAATCAACGATTCTTAAGCATGAATCAGCCATGAATGAGCCGGGATTAAAGAATCATCCTGAACCATGATGGCCCATTCACTAAGTGTCAGTTATATAATCATCATTTAACCATGAAGTAATCATCAAGTAATCATTCTTTCATTATCAACGGTCACTAACTATGGTTGATCCGTTATTCACCATTCTCAGCCATCACTTAATCATCAATCGATCAATCAATCAATCAACCAACCAATCAATCAATCAATCAATCAATCAATCAACCAACCAATCAATCAATCAACAAACCAATCAATCAATCAACCAACCAATCAATCAATCAATCAATCAACCAACCAACCAATCAATCAATCAACCAACCAATCAATCAATCAATCAATTCACCATCGTCTAGTTATAAATTAGACATTTGTCTTAATTCACCACTCCCGCCATGGATCTGAACATGCACCAGGCGTGCGGCAGCACTGGCTCTCTTCCGAATCATGCGTTTGCGCAGAGGGGGAGCCCAGAGGGTTCCGCTGCGGCCCCCCGCAGCTGTGCAATGTCAAAGCACTTGTGGCCTGCAGCCCCATTGCAACCCCATCAACGCTCAGCAATGGGTGCAGGGTGATGATGCCCATCCAATATGAGGCACATCCATGCATCTGGGACGATCCATGAATGGTGTACCCTGAAACTCATGCTTTCTCCACTGCAAAGACGCTTTTTTGTGAACGAAAACTGAGGGCACGCCATTGACATATACCCGAATCTCTTACGATTTCACAAATGGAAATCTCTTTTTCTTGACATCCCATACACATATCAATTGACCATTTTATGATGGGTCCCCTTCTGCCTATCTCCTCAGCATGAACTGCTTCACGACTTCATGCGGAGCAGCCCAAGGTAGCTTGCTCTCTGCGAAAGATGCCCCTGATCTCATCGAGACCTTGTCACAGACCATTGAACAACTGAGTTCGGTGGAGGAGGATGGGCATGGGATGGGCATGGGATGGGCATGGGGTGCTTACGTACCTGAGGGGGCCTGTGCCCAAGCAGATGTGCTATCATTGTAGGATCAAAAGTTACAGTAGGCCCAACTATCAAGTAGATGGCATTATTACTGACTCTGGTTTAAGAACTTTAATGAGGATATATCGTAAGCGGGGGGGGGCCTATCTGGCCGTACTCGTCGTCATTAAGGACGCCCTCCTCAGCCTGGCAGCAGCCACCAGATCGAGCCATGGCTATCGAGCCATGACCTGATGTGGTATATCACATCGGTTTCTCAAGCCAGTTTGGGGGCCCCCAACATGGGTGGTTTATTACTAATAATGGTTATATGATGATAGATGATACCCCTATCCATGTACTGTATATCCCCTGTTGTCAGTGATTGTTCCGAAGGAATTATGAAGCCTTCATCATTCAGTATCAACCATGGTTCATGCATCAATCATCCATCAAAGATCAGTTATCAACCATTGGCAACTGAAGGCACCATGGTTGACCCCTGCTAGCCCTTTTTTATTGACTGCTTCGGTCAATTAAGCATCGGCTAAGCATAATGAAGATCAAATAGCTGCTACTTGTTGGAAAACTGCTGATCAGCCTTATTCCACCATCATTCGGGGTAGCAAACTAATAACCAAACATCATTCACAAATATTTCGCCAACTCACCCAGTCATTCACCAACACTCACCTAGTCATTCACCAATACTCACCTAGTCATTCACCAACACTCACCTAGTCATTCACCAACACTCACCTAGTCATTCACCAAGTCATTACCATCATCAGTGGTAACCAAACTCACCTGCTCATCATTTAACCATTCACTTTGGGTACCACGGGTTCCGGTCATGGACAGGCAACAAGTCAAGGCGGCCGGGTGGCCAAGGATGGCCAGGGGAAGGACAGGCCAGCGATCCATTCATGTTCTCATATGGCTATGGGTCAATATTAACCATCAATAATGGGGGCTAATAACCAACAAAGCTATAGGGAAAACAATTGTTAATGATAGGGGAACCAGGGGTACAGGGTTTTGACCCACTGCCATATGACTACAGACCAATGATTATCGTCTATGATTCTCCATGATTCTCGATGACTATCTACGTATGATTTGTGTGATGATACATGATCACCTACATGAGTATCTATGATTATCCACAATTATCTATGATAGAAGCATGGGTTATTTTGCAGTTGCTTGCCTATGCTTATAGCAGCTTTCTATAATGATCATCAACACATGCAAATGTCTATGGTTACTCCAAAAAATGCTTCTTACTGGGTACCTTGTTCTTTATCATCATGTATCTATGGTTCCAAAATGGATGGACGAGCGCCCCAAGAAGGGATCCCTGAACTGGGTTGTTCATGGGATGTGAACAGCCAGGGGTACCAGGGTATTGACCTACAGCCATGTATCTATGTGCCTGTTTGTTCTGTCGATCTACCTATTCCTATCTGTTTAATCTATCTGATAAATCTGTTTGTCTAGCTAATCTATCTAGCTATCTGCATACATTCGGTGATATAGTACACCTTTTCATTGCTGGGTGTTTTCACAAAGTGCAAGGGGTTTCCCAAGTAATGTACCCTCAAATCACGGTCTCTTTCCATGAGAAAGTCACAATCTCGACTGATATTTGGTTCCGGAACTGGTAGCATCACAGTGGATGGTTCATGGATGGTCAACTATGGTTGATGACACGTGGAGTCTTGACCCCGTGCCGTGGTGCATTCCCTACTGTTGATTCTCATCCCCCAGTTGATTTTTAAAGCACTTCTAGACCATGATTCGCCATCATTGACTATTATTGGAACAGGAGTAATCAATATTAGCCATTCTCAAGTATCATAGACCGTCATAAGCCATTGTTCCACATTGGACATTCATATCCGCTGCATCATAAGCAGTGATAAACCATGTTGATCATCTTGACTCTTATTGATGATGTCAAGAATCCCGATTTGCCAGTACGATGATTGTAAACCAGGGTTCACCAATATCAACCATCAATCACGGCTACAAGCAGTGATCAGCCATGTTAATCGTCTCGATAATCATTGCCGACCGTCAAGTCATTAGTTTGAGTATAAGCTATTATTAGAGCTAGGTATCATGACAAATTATGGCCCTAATCATCATGATGCAATATTAACCCTTACGAACTATTGAGACCCACCGTTGACACTTATGCACATATGGGTGTTTCTCAAAATAGGGCTACCCCCAAATAATCCAAGATGAACCGTTTATAGTAATAAACCAAGCATTTTTTGATGTCCCCTATTTTTAAAAAAACTGCCATATCCCATCTGTTAAGCATTTCATGATATGCTTAACATCAGTTGGGATATCAAAAAATAGATGGTTTATAAAATCAGTATACCAAAAATTGTTGGTATACCTAGAAATAGATGGTTAAAAGATACTGATGGGATACTGTTTATACCATAGAATCAGTCATCCTCCGCCGTATCCCGAGCCCTGGTGTGCGCTTCCAAACCGAGGTGAAGGCACGGTCCAGGAAGCTGAAGCACAGGTCTGCACCCGCCGAAACCAACAATGATTGGACGATCGAAGCATGGCAACGGCTACTGATGGTTGAAGTGCTTAACCGTGGTTAATGACGGTCAATGACGGTTACTGATGGTTAATGATGGTGAACAATGGTTAATGATGAGTTAATGATGGTTATTGATGATTACTGATGGTTCTGGATGGTTAAGAGTTATGGTTCATAGTGGTTCATGATGGCTAATGATGGTTGACAACAGATGGTCAATATGGTCAATGATGGTCATGGATAAGGATGATTCATGACGGTTAACGATGCTTGGTACTAGTTTTTGTTACACATAAACTATGTTCCCAGTGTTCCCAGGTGCGACGAAGAACGGGCACCTTGAAGTTTGGATACACTCTTGATATCTGGTCATAGTGGCTGACAAGGTAGCTGATACCGGTAGTCAATAGTGATCCAACATTGATGCACCGATATACCCTTTTTTAGTGAACATTGAGCGTCATGGAGCACTGTCGACTGTCATTCACCGTCAATTCATCATCAACCAGCTGACAACTGACCGTGTTTGAACCATCAACCATCAATCAACCATGAATTAACCGGCACGAAGCCACTTAATTATACAATGGTTTGTAACCATACTTCCTATCAACTATGGTTAACTAGCGACTGGTATTATTAACTATGGTTAATTAGCTATTATGATAATGTTAACCATGACCACTATGGTTAATTCGCTCATCAATGACAACCACCAATCAACAACCAAGACGATTGACTCATCGAGGGGGTCGCAGGCCCCGGTGGTCAGGTTGTGAAGCGTCGAAACGATCTGCCCGTAGGGAGCGATGACAAGCAGGTGAGCGGTACTGGGAACGGTGGATCTGGGTTGAGATGGTCATTGAAGTGGTTTATGAGGTGATTGATAGGGTTTAATTGATTATCATCAAAATAATGGTTAAATGATTAATAGGCTTAATAGGTCATTAATCACTGAACGAATTTGACACTAACAACCACCAATGAAACCATTATTAACCACAAATTAAGCATATTGACCATGAATTAACCGCCTTTAACAACCCATTGTGGTTGACTTCTCCGAGTTTCATGAATACTGGTACGATCAACAATGGCAAGGGTGGCAACAGCAGCAGGGTGATTGCTAGTGGCCATGAAGATGCTGCTTCAGAAAAACTAGAGTAATAACGTTACTATCAACCATGGCTAGTAACCACCATGGCTATCAAGGTTGCTATTCATGATTCCTAGTGGCTGATACTAGTCGTTGCTAATGGCTTGTCACCATGGCTATCAAGGTTAAGGTTCATGTTGGTTGCTATTGGCTGTGTTGGCTAGTAGTGGCTGGTTTTGTTGCGGGTATTAGTTGCTAATTCATGTTGGCAACAAGATCATTAAGCTCATTGGGTTAAGGTTGCAAGTGGCTGTTCAGGCAACTAGCGGCTGTTTTTAGTGGTTACTAGAGGCAGTTCATGTTGGCCAGTGGTGCTGGATATTGGTTGATCTTTAGGGAAGCTGATGAGCCGCTTGTTATGAAAAAAAAATCCTTGAGTTTCACCTGGTCCCAAAGGCTCCGCGTTGGTTTTACGGCTCGGTGATCCCATGTGGGCAGCGGTAGCATCAACCCATGAGCCAGCTGGTCAGGGTGGAGTTCGACCTATATCAAACCACTTAGAGATGTCTTAGAGATGTTGATTGGCCACAGTTGTCCATGATTGCCTATATTTGCTGGCGAGTAAAAACAGAGTGGTGCAAAGCCTTGAAAGACCTTGCAAAAATATCAAAATATATTTATTATAAAATCTTACCTTATTCTTTTAATATTGTTAATTAGTTTTATTATTTATAATATAATATATATATATATATATATATTTATTTAATGGTTGCTGCCTCTGAAAAAAGATCTGACAAATGACCGGCCGTTGGGACGACACAGAAGAGTCGTCTGGTTTGTCCACTTCTGGAAGGGTAAAAAACCCAAGTGGTACTTGATTGTGTGATTTTGCAAGCGGCGGAATCCATTATGTCCGTGACTGTTGCAAAGTTGTTGGTTAGGTATATGTCTTCAGTGAAAAGGGTAGATATCCAGAAACGCTTGACAATGACATTGTTTGATCGATGAAACAAAAGATCCCGTAGATGGGAGGGGACCATGCCAGAAGGAGCAAAGCCATTGTTGGAACACATCGCGGATGTGACCAGTGGGGTTTTATCATCATCAGTGGGTTTGATTGCAGTCCAGTTGTCCACAAGCATAACCTCTGTTGCTAAGAGAAGCCATATCCATAACCACAACCATAACCACAACCATCTACTGTGGTGATCTCAAGCGTGAAACCTGGGTGACAGCGCCAATGACAGGTGATCGTCAGTTCTTTGTCGGGCACCATCAACATTGTGGGGTCCCCAGGGGCCTCTTCCACTCCGCCTGGCGAGTTCACAGACCAGGTTGCGGCCATGCCACTGGTTCCAATAGTAACCGTTATTAATATGGAAACCACCCGGTTTGGGGTATCTACTAAGATCACTAACCATCCAATAAGAGCTATAGGGAAACCACCAACCTGGACAGCATTCTTGGACGACGCCGATGATTTCCTTACCTGTGAAGTGCTGGGTGACGCTGCCAGCGCTCATCACTCACTGGATCCCTTGGCAAAGTGAACCGCCCGCACTTCCATGTATCGATGCCTGGAGGGTGATTAGAGTCCTTGGTGACCAGCGATATGGTGGTTTCTCAAGTCATAGGGGTACCCTTAAATCATCCAATATCAATCATTTATAGTTTAGTAAACCAAGCATTTTTGAGGCTTCCCTATTTTGAGAAACAGCTATACGAGGTTTTCCATAAATGGTGGTACCCCCTGGCCCGTCCACAAATGATCATCAGGAGTAAAAATCTAACGAGCTATAGGGGTACGCCATGGCCATGGACAAAGCCATATCTTGATGATCTTTTATGGCTACAACATGGAACCAAATGAACAAGTCAGCCACAGTGAGCCTCCCTGGTTCTTCACCAAGCTTTCTGGTCCGCTTCTCATCCAGCATGGTGTGACTTTTCTATGGGAAGGAGTCATCTTCAACTTGCATTGATCAGCAGATCAACATTTCAAAGTGTATGACTTTTTGTTCCTTGGTTATTTCATGGTAAGCCATACATTTTGAAATGATAAAATTTACCAATACCGATCTTTCCTTGGTTAATTCATGGTAAGCCATATACTTTTTTGTTCCAATATGGTTAATTCATGGCTTTTAATGGTTAATTCATGGCTTTTAATGGTTAATTCATGGTAGATGAGGACGCTAACAAAAGCCCACCATTTGTGCCGGTCAATCGCAAACTATCCGCGTAACTCGGAGCCCAGGTCCGCTCCAACTTGTCCAAATTCTCGGAGGCGCGCGAGCTGCGCTCGGTTCGCGTTGGGGAACCGCCATGGGAAACGGCAGTGGAACCGTGTCGTGTTGTGACCATGGTATAGTCGTGCAACTTCTATCAGGTTTCGTCGTCACTGACCGTCACAAAATGGTTATGGTGGTTCATGATATAACTTGGACTGGCCTGACCCACAATGGGCAATGATTTAGCCAACATTAATCATGATTCAATTTTTTCAACTCTTGGCCCGACACGGGTCCGAATGTGTGATGTCCACCATGATGTGACGCGGGTTCTTGGTGGGTTAGCAACACCAACCAATCGTTGACGTGGGGATCATAGTGCTTACTATAGTGGTTAATATAGGTAAAGTAAATGGTGGTGTAACAACTGCTTCTTAGTGGTTCATAGTGCTAAAGAATGTTGTAGAGTGGTAAACAATTGTTCCGAACTCGCCGTTGCTGGTGCCAATGATGGTAATGATACAAGAGTCAAGGCGTCTCGTCTTGGAGCAACTGATACCTCGAGGTGGTTCAGAGGCCTCCAAGGTTCAACGCTGGTTTTTGGGGAGCCTTGGAGTGATTCAGCTGTTTCATATGAAAGGCCACCAGCTATGGTTATGGAACATGAGCGGTGCTGAGTCATTCGCAAAAGGATCATCCATGGGGAAAATCGATAACCGGTAAGACTGGTGCTTTACCATGTTGCACTCTCAGATGTCATTGCGGATCAAGCAGACAAAGTCAGAGCAAGACGGCAACCCAGCTTCTGTGTTTCGAACGAATTTCTCACCATTTGACAAGTGTCACCTGTATCATCACTAGCCACTGGTAAGTATTCATAACCTAGCCAATCATGGTTATGTCATAAGTTATGTCAACAAATCAAATGACACCCAAGCCATCAAAGCGCTACTGTGGGGCAGGAGTTGTAGATCAGGTGCAAGGGGAACTGATCCTCTTGCACCACGGAACGTGTCATGTGGCTGCCTGGCGCTTGGCGACGGTGATGGCGCATGGTGTCGTCGATGATGCGTAGGTGACATGGAAGATCTGATCGTGGCCACAAGTTGTGAGCACGATCACATCTTCCATGTCTTCCAGGCCACCTTTTGACGCGCGGCGCTGCTCAGGAAGGCTGTTGGGCATCTCTTTCCAAGGCTGCGAAGGTCAGGGTGGAATGGCTGCCGCTCACAGCTGCCTTGGAAGGAGATGCCGAGCACAACTTTCGAACTGGGCAGGTTCCAGGCAGCTCCGCAGGCGTTGAATGCAGCGGTGCCCATTGGGCAATGTTTGCATTGGACTCAGTTTAGCATTTCTTTTTCGGCCGCATGCGAACGACATGTGAGCATGTGGATACATTTTAAGCCCAGCTCAGCTTTTCCTGCCAATGGTTGGTACTACTCGCTGCTGTTGACGGCTTTTTCTCCTGAAGGCTGCGTCGTGGGGCGCATGGTTGGCAGCCAGCAAGTCGCAGCCGGAATATGGCACGTCAAGACGAGAGATTGATGAAACAGTTTTGACTATAGCTATAGCTACCGCGACTGGTAACTTGTGGCAGGTACTATGCGAGCGTCAATCAATACATGCACGCACACACGCACACAAGCAAGCGGTCAGTCAGGCTGTCAGATGACGCATGTTGGGACATCATATCAATACACTGCCGGCGTTTGCATAGCTGGTGCGCCATTGCTACTTCAACACTTTCCTTCATGGACGCCTAGAGGTGTTGCATATCACAGCATTCTCAAGGAGAACTCCAAGACAAGGAAGACAGGAGTTGAAGCGCGGGAAAGCTAGTGCAGCCAAAGAAGGGCCAAGTTTGCAGCGTTTAAATCTTGTGGAATCTGTTGGCCAACAGAGTCTGCTCAGCCGCACGAAGATCATTGCAGCTCCATATGTGTTGCTGAGATTGAGGACCTGAGGCTCGCGCCCAAAGCGGACCCGTTTGTGCATGCTGAGGAACATGAATGCTCTGTTCGAAAATATGTGACTACAAGTTTGGAAGAACAACTAGAATTCTTATCATGAATTACATACATGTACAAACACTGTTGATCATATGAGTCATCATGTATGATGATCATGGTGGTATTTCGGAATGCACTTGTGTGCGTTTGCAAATGCGAGACCATGATCATATTTTATTTGTATTTCAATACTTTTTATTGCATGATGATGGAGGGTAACCCTGAAGCAAAGATCATTTGATATTGATATAAGATATCATACCTCTATGATCATCATCAACCACGATATATCAGAAATTGGTATCACTGACGTATATCAATGCTAGGGTTTCTCAAAGGTATAAAATCTATTCAAATCTGGCTGGTCGTTTTCAAACATTTTGCCCCTAGTATTGGGGATAGTTGATCAACATTCGCATCATTATCTCATGGCAAAACTAACAGCCAATAGTTACTGATCATTATAAACAATGATCAAACATGATCAACAGCGAATCAATCACGAATTAACACATCACAATGATTACCAAACAAATATTGATCATTCACAACCAAAAGAAACCAGTAACAACCATTATCAAATCATCAATCATTTCACTCATCACGAACCACTCACAACTAACCACCAACCAGTGTCCAACATTAGCATTATATTGAACAAATCTTAGCACCAACATTACCAGGCTATTTGTGACTCAAGAGCAGTAACCAACCAGGAAGCACCAACCAGGAACTGCTGACAAATCTTACCGCCAACTCCAGCTGACCTGAGGACCAGGCAGCCTCGTCGTCGCGACTGAGGCATTGGCCTTCAACCTCCAGGGGGCGGCCATGGAGACGACGGATCCCCAACTCCTGCGGAACATCTTGCGCACGTTGCCGGGGACCCAGGGACCCGTGACATGTTGGGAGGTGGACGAATGGTTGATGAATGGTGGATGAATGGTTGATGAATGGTGGATGAATGGTGGATGAATGGTGGATGGATGGTGGATGAATGGTGGATGAGTGGTGGATGGATGGTGGATGAATGGTGGATGAGTGGCTGATGAGTGGTTGATGAGTGGTTGATCATACAATGGTTGATGAGCTTTGTACTCTGCAGTCAGTAGGCCAGTAGGCATCCTAGTCTAGTATTGGGTTCCGACCTGTTTGAATTCTTTGCAGCATTTCCTGCATCAGTGCATCAGTATCGCAACATTTTGCTGGGTGTGACAATGCTAAAATGAATAGCATGCCTGAGTCTGGAAAGGAATTCCTTCTGAGTCCTTTTGTAGATGACTGAAGGCACGATGAAGCCGCACAGTCACACCACATATATAAATGCATGCTCCCGTCAGGCAAGGCTGGCCAATGCTTGCCACAAATCTGGTAGGTCCAATCATTTGGGTCTGTGCCAGACACTGCCAGATGTGAGAAAGCATAAGAGCACCTTGTCAGTCATGAGTTCATGATGGAACTGCATCCTGCCGATCTGAGACGATTGCGGGATCTGAGGATCAGAATGGTGGCCTATGAAGATTGCCCCACCCGTGACTTGCCAGCACCCTAAGCACCCTAAGCACTCTGATACCGTGACACAGGATGGCCTATCAACGGACCCCAAAATTGCTAAGGTCGCACTCTGAGATGGGGGTCACTCGGGGTCCCACCATGGCCCTTTCCCCATATCGCCGAGGTTTCGTGGAGTCACAACACACCAGCTCCGAGCTGATGCACCTTGGCGGCAGCTGGCGGCTCATCCAGCTGTGATTGACATAGTCATCACCCAGTGATGATCAGCAAATCATCGCAAGCTGAAAGGAACGCGAAGGGAAGGTCATCAAAGCAACTTGAGAGCAACTGAAAGTACAGTGAAAGCACATGACTCATTAGGACATTCCGCACTGATCAATTTGGGTTTCATTTCGTTTAGACAACGACTGTCTTCGAAACTCACAAAGGGACCTTAGACACAGCTGCACCCCGCTCCTGCATGACATATGACGAAAAGCATATGAGGAAAACAGTAGACCTACAATTTTTCGTCCAAAGTGGGCGAGAAAGGGCTTTGCAAATTGCAAGCATCTCACTATGAAGTTCTGCTAAATGGGTGTTTCTCAAAATAGGGGTACCCCTAAATCATCAATTAATAGTCATCTATGGCAATAAACCAACCATTTTTTGGGTCCCTTATTTTGAGAAACCACCATATACACCATCAATCATTGTGAAATTCCCACGGCTTTGTTGTGTCCCAAACTGAATCGAGGTCGCAGTCAGGGCGGTCGTTTCCTGTTGAGCGACACAGGTGGTGGTTCAAGTTCAAGTTGGCTAGGGGTTGGTAACGGCAATACCGAACAGAAACACAGCAACTTAACCTGTAATAAATGACCAATAACCTAGGTAATAGTAACAGATTTAATAACCAATAACCTAGGTAATAGATGGTAATAGATTTCATAGATGGTGATACCTAGCCATAGTTCATATCCATAAGTTGACCAGGGCAATTTATTATTGCTTTCAGCCATGTAAAATGGATGCTGGAACCCATTTTTCCCAACGAGAAGTACCTGCCTTTAGAGGTTTGCCAGGTCCACTGCAGATGAGTTTTGACACCGGGATGGCATGGCTATGGGTCAATATTAAGCAACCAATAATGGGGTATACTAACCAACCATTTTAAAGGGAAAACAATGGTCAATTGTAGGGGAACCAGGGGTACAAGGTTTTGACCCCCAGCCACATCTTTCCATTTCCTTTTCATCCAGTAAACTCGATTCAGTTATTTACTGCTATCTAGTTGGTGGTTTCACACATTTTTTTTCCACACTATCTGGAATGGTTGGTTGACAAGCATATTGTTTAGGGGGGGGGGGGGTTCAACCACCAACCAGTTTATTGACCATTATTAACCATTATCAATTACACTAGCTAGCCAATTTATTGATCAGTTTGTTAATCAGTCTATTGACCATTTTGTCAACCACTTTATTAACCAGTTTATCAACCAGTTTATTAAACATTTTATTAAACAGTTTATTCACCAGTTTATTGACCAGTTTATTCACCAGTTTATTAGCAAATCTATTAACCAGTTCATTTACCAGTTTATTCACCATTGGTTGATGGGTCGAAACCACCATGGGGTTACATCCCATTGCAGCAACCTGAGGCGCCATCCTACCGCGAAGATCTTTCGATGCCATGTGCCGATGGCCACCAGCATGCAGGTCACAGATGAGCTGAGCGCCAGCCATGCGGCATGCTGTTGCCTAGGGATAGACAAGCTGTACACCATCAGGGTGGACATATCAAGCTGATTTTTCGATCATAAGCAACAAACCATTGAGATTAATGGAGATGATTTGAGATGTCAAACACATATTTTTACATAGAAAGGAAAAAACTTTGTTGAGAAACATGTATGTGGGATAGCGGATTGGATGCCAAGCCTTCACCGGATACAGCTACCAACACCCAACAACAACGGCGTAGCCGGAACGGCAAAGGGGGCATGCCTCGGTGCTGTCGTATGGACATCCCCATGGCTGTCATGCCTCGGTGCTTGGGTAACAACAATGAGTGATGCGGTAGCTTGCTGCGTGATACCTTGGGATGAATGGTGATTGGATTATTAATCAATAGTAATTGATAGTGGCTGATGGTGGTTAATATGATTTGATATGCAATCATAACTGGTTGGTTGGGTACCCTCTGGTAAACCAACCTGGCAATGGATTTGAGCCATATTTTATCGTGAAACCCTGGGAAAACACTAATAAGTGGTGGATTTCCCATTGCCAGGTTAGTTTACCAGAGGGTAAGCAGTAGTGGTTTCCAGCGTTAAAAAGCAAGACCGAGTTCTGTGGCTTACCTGGGCACCCAACTTGTTGTGACCCATCCATTTGATATGGCAATTGTTGGTTGACCACTGCAGATATTAATTATTGACCCACCTGGTTCGTCCAGGAGCTCATCACAACCCATAATTTGCAAATCCCAAGACGAACTATATAGCCAGGACAGGTGCAACTGTGGTGCTCACAACACTGCAATGTTGCATGCAAATTTGGCTTTATTAACAATAATCAATCTGAAACTGCCACCAGTCAATTGAGTGATGCACGCTGTAAGAATAGTTTTAGATAAGGTACAACTACTCATTGCACTGTGGCTTGATAGATGCGGGAGGAGTCACACGTTCATTGTCACTGGTCAAGGATATTTTTACGCAGCGCTGATCTCCAAGGCCACGTTTCATACTTTGCCACTTCCCCCCAATATCAACTACTCCACTCCACTGGCCCCGCCCTGAAATGCAAAGAGTCCTTGCTTCAGCACGTCTTGACCTTTCCAGGTTTACTTCGACCCGGTGCCCATCGGCCGTGGGGCAGTGAAGCTCTTTGTGGGAGGAGACGAAGGGGTAGTCAGCTCTCATTCAATGTCATTCATGGATCTACATGGCTGGTTGCTTGGTGGCAACCCCATGGCCAGGGACACTACCGTTGTGGCTCGCAGGCGAACAAGTTGCTGTCTTCAACAAGGCCCTTCAGTCCAAGGCCTTCGAGACTGATCCTGCCGCAGATGACTGCCATGGACATCTGAAACTGAACCCATGCTGAGGGCTGTATGTCACTGACCGATTTTTCCGTCATGAGCCCCTATTCTTCGAAATACTTCGCCTATTGAGCTTGCTACTATTGATGGTTTTTAGCCACCAGAAAAATCGTTGATTGGTTGGTGGTTTTAAACATTTTTTATTTCCCCTAATGATTGTTGACAAATGGTTGGTTGACGAACCTATCTTTCATGACGGGGTGGTTCAACCACCAACCAGTGATTACTATTAGCCATTATCATCATTACATTAGCGATTGTTAACCATGATTAACCACTACCAACTAATAGGGGTTGTTCAACCACCAACCAACCAGTATTGTATAGCATTGATCATCCGCCGTTGTGAGCCGTTGTGAGCCCACGACTTGGTGACACCCTCTGGACTTTGAAACACCTCGTCACGGCATCACATGCGCCCACGTCGGTGGAGGCGGCCACCGGCAGTTCTTCGTCCACTTTGATCGAAGTGAACGGCGACGGCTTCGAATGGCAGTCCCTGAGCGGCAGGGGAGCCGGGGATTTCTGGGAACCATGTCCATCCATGTCATGTCCCATCCAAGTTTCAACATCTTGAGCCAGGGACTTGGTGTAGCACAGGATGATCGGGATGAACGAACTAGGTTCGCAGTCAAATTCCAACATCAGCAATCATTAGCTATCAACCGTCCCGTCAGTACCGTCATCATCATAAACCATCATTAGCCATCAAGACCCAGCATTGACACTGATTTTCCATCTATTGCAGCCTCCAATTAACCATTGATTAATGATTGACTAATCATCAGTAATTAACCATTGATTAACCATTGATTAATGATTGATGTAGCCATTATTCCACTGACAATGGTTAATCAGCATTGATCAGCCATGATTCACCATTTATCAGCCATCAATTAGCCACTATTTACCATCAATTAGCCATCATTAATCAATAGGCCATCAATTGCACATCAGTTAGCCTCAATGAGCCGTCAGTTAGCCATTCTTCATCGTCAATTATGTAGCCATTCTTCACAATTCCCATCCGTGACATAGCCATCACTGACAGCATCCCGGCCTCCAGGTTCATCTATGACACCGACAAGGTTTCAAATGATCGACCCGGGGAGGCGCTATTGGCGCCGCCGTCGGGACTTATCCATACTTATGGTTACAACCACGGAATCTCATGGATATTACTCATGGTTATTGATGATGGTTTCCTTTTATTGGCTAACAATTTGGTTAATAGATCGTTAAGAATTTTAAGAATGGTAATACAACAAGAGGGGATAACCACGGGTAAATGACTATAAATGGAACCAAATGGGGAAGCACAATCACAGTCAACAATGAGGAGCCATATGGGGTCTTCGTGACTACGGTGGTTAAGCCCAATGCTTATGCAATGACTTGCGCAGCAGTTGTGTCATACTTACAAGTTCACGTCAATGAACAAAACCGACAATAATGAGGTATACATGAAACTATGAAGGGCTAAATGGTTACATAAATCTCTAGCCGGGTGGATGAACATCCCAACAAAAATCCATAGTCTGTTGATTCTGGCGATTGGAAAACCAAGCGAATCCTTCAAAGTCCTCATTCAAAAGCAAAGAGGGTGTCTCTCAAGATAGAGGATACTTTGGGGTTCCCCAATTTTAAGACAGCCCCAAGGGCTCCTAGCGTCAATCCTCAGATTCCAAAATGCGTCGACCAACATAGCTGCATGTCTCGTGTCCGAAACGGCTTCAGCCACCAGCGGCTTGGCACCCCAGGGTGAGCTGAGCAATACCACGTAACGTGGCCCCAGAACGAACTGGAACTGGGGTTCCAGCGCTCGGAAGACCGGCGCTTGATGTGCCTGGTTGGTGGTCAATAGCCATGGTTCATTAGTGGTTCACCATGGTTCATGATATGGTGATACATGGTTAAGAATGATCGGTATCATTTCAACCATGACTTTGTTCTCTTCCAGCCTGCAGCTACTATGAAACATGAATCATTCATCAACCATCAGCAAGCACCAGTCTTAGCCATTCATGGCATCGTCAGTTGGCCTCCCCAAGGCTGCCCGACGACCCCCGGACCATGGTGGGTTTACCGTCATGGTT
This sequence comes from Symbiodinium kawagutii, assembly GCA_009767595.1. Lineage (NCBI taxonomy): Eukaryota > Dinophyceae > Suessiales > Symbiodiniaceae > Symbiodinium > Symbiodinium kawagutii. The sequence goes on from VSDK01022758.1 coordinate 207,438, forward strand.
GGGCACAGCCCCATGACTCACAAACCATACACGGTCCATGTCCAGCATCCTAGGGAGTTTCAACGCCAGACCTGCGATGAGCAGAGGCGAAACATGGTTTAGGTTCACGGTAATGGTCGATTGCAATGGTCAATCATTGATATGGGAAACAATATGATGAACATGGTGGAGGTTAATTTACTGCTTGTTCAGAACGATAAGAGAGCATAACAACCAACAACACACAACAAGTGGTTCATGGGTGATTGGCAAGCGTGCTAGGTTGTGATTGTTTTGATTTTGGCTATTGAGGTTATACTATCGTGGTTGTGTGCGCGGGGTGGATTGTCCAGGACGAATCAGTCGAGGGGGACCAAACAGGTTGCACGGTAGGACTTCCACCTGAGTCCCAAGCTTGTACTGAAAGATGCCCAAAGCTTCATGGAATTTCTCGCCGACTGAACGGCACCAAGGCAAGGATTTGGAGCAGAGGTGAGACGGGGGATGGCCCCAGGGAAGCCGGGTCGAGTGGGGTACCCTCCCAGTCGACTCAGCGGTTCCCACCCAGTGGTTGATCATGAAGAATCTAGGGTTGGACACTTACCAGCTTGCGAAGCTGGATGAAGGGAGATTATCGTAGCCCCATCAGAGGTTCAATACCTGCAAGAGAGCCGCGTATTTTTGACAGCCTGCTGTGTTGGTCTTATGTTGTGCTGGGGTTTCATGGGAGACTGCCATCAGCATTCCCAGCGGCAGGCAATCACAGATGAGAACCTGGGCTACCGTTTCTATGCCTGAAGCTCAGGTCGTTGATCGTTGGAATAAATCCAAAAATTGAAAGCTGACAATACTGAGCCGCAGTTCTGGCTTCAGTTGATCTTGTTGAATCACACTTTCAGCTCAGAACCATCACTATTTGCCCAACCTGAATGGAGGAGCCACCCAGAATTGTCACACGTTTGATCTCTATTAGGCTGAAGCCGATGGCAACTCCGACAACTGTTTGTCTCATTTTGTCTCTAGAAAGATCCCATACATTTTCATGCGTTTGCCTCCTGTTTGATTTATGGCCAACGTTCAGTTCCCACGTTTGGAACTGCAACATTCCTCCAGTTTGAGGGTTTGCAGGGGCGCGTACCCGAATAGATTCTCGGTTCGATTGAAATCGCCCGGTGTTCGCTGCTCCAAGGTGATGCCTTGTTTCGAGGGATCCACGCAAGAGGAAGTCAAGGAGAAACGGCTCTTGGTCCGGATCCAAGGAGGAACCGAGTGAACCACCACAGGTTGATCGATTGAGTCCCGCATCGCAATGGTCATCCAGTCACACCAGTCGCCCTGATCCGCCGGAGGTTATGGATCAACAGCTGCTGGTGAGTCAGATTACCAAGTTGCATTCCAAGTGGGGAGCCTCAGTGCTGCCACGGGACTCGAAAAAGTTGATGCTTGGCTTGCCCTACCAGGATTTCTGGGATTTTCTGGGACCGGTGGTATCTATTTAAATGAAAAACTAAAAAACAAGAAACAAAATATATACCTCCAACATCCTCCAACAGGTGATTTTTGGCCAATAGCGCGACCCATGACTTTGACCAGGTTTCGTAGGCTTTTCTTGGCCGCTACTTGAGCAGTGGCGTTCCACGCGACCTCGTCCATGGGATTACTGTAATGGATGTGTATCCAGTGGGAGATGGGTGGCTGATATTGGCTGACCAACGTCACATGTACGGGTTGATGGCCGAAGAAGGGGCAGTAAATTTCGTGGTGTGATTGGTTTGTCTTCAGGGACTTATTGTGACTAGTGCACCAAGCTTGGGATCGTTCATTGGTGATGATTGTTGATATCTGCATGGCATGATGGTTCTTGTGTGTGATGTTTCTATATTCGTTCAGGTTACGTCCATACGCAGGGCTCCCCCCAAATCCTGAAGAAACGATCCCCCCCAAAGGCGAAAGGGCACAATGGCTGTCACGCAATCAACAGAGGAACTTAAACTAGCGGAACATTTGGAAACTAAACGCATGGCTGCTCTTGGTAATAGAAACCGGCATGCATCTCTTGTGAAAGAAACTAGGCATCGTCTTCAAGCTCCAAAAACGACTTGCAACCCCACAACTTGGGATGATTTTCTGCTTGGGATGATCTATCCCAAGGATTGATTGTTTCCCGTGAACCGTGCTCAATCGTGCTTGATCACCAATCTGAAGGACGGATAATTGCCAGCCAACATTTGCTGATGGATCTTTTTATCAACCAGTATGGATCGTTGATCAACCATCAGTCAGCAACTTCTAAGCATCCATTTGCCGTTCCTAGCTGTTCGCAACCACGAAGCATCCGTTATCAACCAGTAATTCACCATCATTTGGCTATGAATTAGCCCTGCTGGCTTGCCCTTGCAAAACCTACATAACTTGAAGCCACCCAGTTTGACCAGCTATGATCACCGGCTATGATCACCAGCTATGAATATGCGCAATGATCACCAGCTATGGCGCATCGGCCCTCACCAAGCAACTGGTCCACCGGTTGGAGTCCTGAGCCGAGGACTCCCCGTGGCGGACTTCCTGGGGCAGACCAGGCGCTGTCCAAAGGTGGTTGGCGCCAAAGCGTGTAGCGGTAATTGATGGTCAAGCCAACCACCTTTAATGATGGTTAAGCTGATGGTTAATGATGGTTAAGCTGATGGTTAAATGATGGCTCATGATGGTTCAATTGATGGTTAAATTGATGGTTAAATTATGTTCGATTGATGGTTAAATTGATGGTCATTTCATGGTCAATTGGTGGTTCATAATGGTTCAGTCATGGTTCATGTAGCGGTTGATGATGCTGAATGGTTGACGACTTGACTGGAGGTCTGCAATAATCAAAGGCCTTCCCCTCGAAAGGTGGTTCCTCAACAATTCGCAAGCTATCGAGGTCTGGGTCAGGCAAACTGAGCCGACTGGAACGCTTGAAATTGTGGAGATTTCGGTTAAAGGAATTTCCCATCAGATACTGAATTGGGCTTCGAGATTGTCTTCCTGGATGCAACAACTAATCCAAAACTTGAAGATTCGATGCAGAGAAGAATCAGCTGCTGGTTCTTTTGTTTGCGCACGTTCGCACCAATCATTTCGAGAAACTTCTGATAAACAATTTCTCCTGAAAACTGGTCACATGTTCTACTCGAACAGCTGTTTATCCTCAGCAACAGCACTGATTGGTGGCTTGAAACATTTTTATTCTCCCCTAGTAATTTTTACCAAATGATTGGTTGACAAACCATTAAACCATTATTAACCACTATTAAGCACTAGTTAACCACTAGTTAAACCATAGTTGACCATAGTTAACCACTATTTACCCATGGGTGATTCAACCACCAACCAGCTTTGATTTCACTGCTTGAGGACTTGCAAGATGAAATCGACCTGGCGGTTCTGACGCTGCTGTCCTACTTGTCGCATCTGGGTGAGGCGCCAGCGCTAAGCTACGAAAGCGTCGACCTTCGGAGGGGAAAGGAGACGAATAACTTGTGAGATACTACTATACTGCCAAAAAGGACACAACTTGGAAATTTGCATTGGGAAGTTCTGTTTGTACATGGTAGATCTGAGAGTCTATGTCTATTCGGGATTGTTTCTCAATTCTCATCCGGATGGCATGCCAAAGTTGGCCATCTAATGCTATGGCCTGTGCTGGTCACCATGCAACCAGGGACATGAGTCATGAAGAAAATTGGACATGTGCAAGGCGAGGACCACCCCAAACATCCCCCAACAAATCTGTCTCTTGGGGATGTTCAACAGCGGTAAAAGATGTAGAAATAGTGTCACATGCATGCATGTGACTCGAGGAAATCGCAAGTCAAATTTTCTTATTATCGACTTCCAACGGCTGTTACATGTTGGATCATATTGGTATTCAATCAATTTCAAGCATTGGCATCAGCCACGGCTTGTTGATGGCTGTTTATGTCTACCTTCGTTCGCCTTCACAACACTTCCCAAGTTTTTTTTCCCATTGAGATCACATTTCCAAGCGTCACCACTAATCTTGATAGTACGTCATATTGTTGCACAATCATAGTTATAAGTATGTTAGATTGGATATTCGTGGCCATGCAACTCACAGGATGATAGTATCAGTCACTCAGTGACTATCTTACAGCCACGACGGCGAACTTATAACTAACTCATCTTACAATGGGCATCAATGGTTTTCATCACAACTGATATGACTTGTGTTACCTTACAACTCTTGCCCTTACAACTTGTAACCAATCATTTTATGTCATAGTGGACCCCCCACATCATCTCACCTGAACAAATCTTTCGTCACAAACCATCCATAGCAGCTTGGGGTTCCCAGTGGCGCTGGGTCGACATCCCCAGATGTGGCAACGAGCCGTTCCGCTCAGCACCGCAGCCAGGACGAACCTCATCCAGCGATCACCTCGGAGGGAGCGATCTTCGAGCTGATGTACCAGGCACCGGCCGCTGGAGACGCGCGGAGAGTCGGATACAACGCGTGTCGCTTGCAGACAAAAAGATACACGGAAAATAAAGAGTGATGTAACATGTATGACATGGTATATATATATACACACACACACATATATATATATATATATAAATCTATATAATTTCAAGAACAATATCTAAGACATGTATGATTACGCGTATGATGTGCATGACCAACAAAAACCCATTTTTTTCTGATATGGACCAGATTCCCTTAGAGAGATCCCACGATGTCTTCAGCATCGCGTGATGGCACCGGTGCTCTAGGTGCTTCTGAATCGGCCAAGGGTGGTGGAACTGCAGGATCCAACCAGCGGCAAAGCCATGCAAAGCCGGCGAGTTTGGCGCTGTGCAGGGCGCCGTGACCAGTGGTGTTTGGTGATGTTGCTGCTTAATTGGTGGATGGTTGGTTGACGGTTGGTGGATGGTTGGTTGGTAGTTGGTGGATGGTTGGTGGATGGTTGTTTGATGTTTGATGGTTGTTTGTTGTCTTTTGTTTTTGTGTTTGTGGTTTTGGATGATTGTTAATGGTAGCTCAGCCTCAAGGCCCCGGCTCACACCAGCAGGAGATGGATGAATGGAGGCCTGGCTTTATGGGCCCAACTGGGCAAGTGCTTTGCGCGGGTCCACTAACCATCATGGACCATTCATTTAGCCAGTATGAGTCGACGACTAGTTTCCGTGATTCGCCTCTATTGACCAAGCCTCAGCTACGAATCATCTCAAAAACTGGGCCATCATCACTAGTAACCAGCTATTGTCATTGGTAATCAACATCCATGGTGCTTAAATGAACCAACTCGTGACTAGTAACCTTTACTAGTAGCCACATGACTGATGACTAGCAACCAGTACTAGTAGCCATGTGACTCATCAGCCATATGACTGACGACTAGCAACCAGTACTAGTAACCATATGACTCATCAGCCATATGACTGACGACTAGCAACCAGTACTAGTAACCATATGACTCATCAGCCATATGACTGACGACTAGCAACCAGTACTAGTAACCATATGACTCATGGCTAGTAACCACCATCACTAGTAACCACTAAGCACTATCAACCAACTCATGCCGCCAGGACCGATGAACACGTCGCCGCCTCGCGCTTTTACTATGGGTCTTGGGGCTCAGACGGGTGGGCCCCACTACAGCAGGTGGGTCCTCCAACATCGGCTGCAGCTCGTGGGTTGGAATTGGCAGCGCAAGTGTGGTCACAGGATGAGCTAAGTAAACAGCTGGCTGGTGATTAACATCTTTCACAAGTTGGGTTATCAGTAGTCCGCTGGCACCAGATACCTCGGCTGGTGATTTGATTAACATGTTTGATTTTCCCGATTTGATTAACATGTTTGATTCTCCCTAGTATTTACAAACGATTAGTCGACTCACATTTTTCATAGGGATAGTAACCACCAATCAGGCAGCTAGGCTGCTCTTGACCTGGACCCCAGAAATTGTGACGCCAGCGGATCTCTCGCGAATCCCGGGGGTATGACACAGTATACTATGTACTGTTCACGAATGAAATGCTGCTGGTTTTGGGACCATTTGTCTACTAGGTTGATACAGCAATCCCCTCACCTACCTTTCCATGCTGTGAATGGTCGTAAGTCTGTGAAGCATGTTTGGTCATTCAGCCATCCAGCTTCTTGAACGCAGAAGATTCCTGCAGTGTCAAATGGGGAGAGCAAGGATACTTGACCAGCCGGAAAGTGATCTGGGATTTTGTGCATGAAAAGATCTAGGTCCCTCCGGAAGAACTCATACCTTGCTAAAGCCGAGGAAGGAGAGCTAAACAATTGGTGATTACGAAGCGTGATCGGAGATGAGCATCCATGGTTGCTATCGGTAGCAGTCTACGCAGTATGAGTGCAAAGTAGCCGTAAGGAAGCCTAGTGGGGGAATCATCTCCATCATGTGAGATAAGCTAATTTTGTCAAGGCTGTGACTCGTCCATTGTTCCTTTGATGCATCGAGGATTCGAACAATGTCAACCTCAAACTGGCTGCTTTGCATGCAGTAATGCACCATTGATTTGGGACCGGTTATTGCTGCAACTAACAAACACTGCCAGCCAAGATAAGATCGGAGCAAGAGAGTCAACAGGCAAGTTGACCACAAGTGAGTAAAGTTCCCAAGAGCCAACTGATATAGTTCTCTTCGCCAGTTTCTTGACCTTGCTCCCTGGCGCAGCATTGCTGAGGTTGTCGCTGTCAGAGCAGGGACGGAGCAGCTTCGTGAACTACCAGGAGGTGGGGCCAGGGGTATGCTGTGGAGACCTTGGATGATGTGGCAGAGAAGCTCCAGATCGTGGGGGTTTTCCACAGCAAGAGACATTCACGTTTACCCATTCACTGGCCCATTCACGGGTAGAGAAAGGGTATCCAGATGTTGGGCTGGTTGTCAAGTTGTGAACAATGGGCATTACGAAGAACTCTGCCAGGTGACTACTTGGGTGTGTCTCAAGTCATAGGGGACCCCCCAAATCATCCATTGATAATCATTTTAAGCAATAATCAATAAACCAACCAAAACCTTAGGGTACCCTTATGGCTTGAGAAACCACCATAGGATAGTTGTTATAACCATTGTTGTTGGTTGTTATCCATCATTATTAGCCACAGAAAATCCACCACCTTGCCCACCGACCTCCAGTTCGCTTCACGCTTCAGGCCGTGGCCAAGATTGTGGATATGGCCGCCGAGGCTGGCTATTGGGAGCCATCGGGGGACATAAGAAGCTATCGGTATCCCATTATGGTGACACGAGCTTTGTGACTCCATGCTTCGTGACGTTTCCTGGTGGCTACGACTACGAATGACTATGATTTGGAACAGCTCGTTGGATGGGAGCGAGTGAGATGCTCTCCGTTGGGATATGAGAGAGTTGGAATAAGTCATGCACACACACACATTGAGAGGAGGACACAAAAGGCAATGAAGGAATAACGATTTGATGGTTGATGTCCAGCGGCTATGCCTCCAAAGGTATTTACGGAAGAGTTGGAAGTGAATTAGTAATTGTCTCTCCTGCCACCAATGACCCACCACCTTTTTCTGCGATAACCATTGGTACACTTTTACTATTGGCCACCATCGACCATGAAAAATCTCTTTTGGCTGCACACTATAATGCCATTTTTGGCCACTATTTGCCGTCATGAACTCATGAACATGAATTCCTTGCATCAGGAATCATTAGCAATGTTGCAATCAATAGAACAGTCATTGTGAAACGTAAATAGTCATGACATGTCATGACCAACCATCATTGTGCTGTGATAGAAAATATAGGCATTCCTATGTTGGCCAGCGCGCGCCACACTAAGCCTTTCCCAATGCTGAAAGTTGTCCTTGAGCTTCGGAAGTGACACACCATAAGCCCTGAAACCCAAAACCTTAGCACCCGAAACCCCAGAATCATGAACCACCAGTTTTAACCACTACTCACCATCAATACATAACTATTAATCAATAACCATCAATCCACCAGTTATTAGCCACTAGTGTGGTTATATTATAAACCAATATAAACCATAAATCCTTGTTATTCACCACCGGTTTGGTTCCCAAGTGAGACCCCCCGGCGTTGCCAATTGCCCAGGAGTCCACGGGCAGCGAGCGCAACCGAGGGGGACCTGGCAGTGTCGCCAATCCTCACGAGGTGACCCAAACTTGCCGTGGGGTGATGCAAACATGGGACGATTGTTGAGAATTGATTCGTTGGGGATGGTTGGGATAGAGGATGGTGGTGATGATGATGATGATGATGAGGAATGATGATGATGATGATGATGATGATGATGATGATGATGATGATGATGATGAGGAATGATGATAATGATGATGATGTCGTTATCCAGGGATGCAGAAGTATGGATGTGCAAGTTCAGCCAAGAGCGGCCAGCAACGGCAAGCCGGAGCTCGTTTTCTTAAATGGGGACCACCCACCAAGCATCGTGCCTTCGGTCTACCAATCCTGGGGTCCATATTTTGAAATCTTCAGGCCCCAACTCGAGGACCATTAACGTCGGCCCAGCAACCTCTCTGTCTTTCTCGGTTTGGAAAGGAATTCTCACAATGGTTCTCCTGGAATCCTCCCTGAACCATGAAGGTTGTCCTTGAGGGGAATCATGCAGGGGAACAATGGAAGCTCTCAGACACAGACTTCCCTGGAAGCTGAAGCTTGCTGCCAGATCTGTTGCCATGACCGTGGCTACGTGATCAACACCTTGACCAACTTCTCCTGTACACCGGAGCGGAGCCACAGACACGGGCGGTTGATATCTGACAGCTGGCAGATCAACGTTTGTTCCATTTGTTCAGGATATCTGGATGAAAGATTGGAACATCAATGAATATCATATTTTTCCTCATCTACGACGTTCCCCAAAAAACCATGCGAGTAAGACCTGGTCCTGCTGTTTTATCCTCGGCTTGGTTCACCACATGGCCTTGACGCTGGCATCGCATCCTCGTGACTGAGGCGACTTGGAACTTGCCCAACAACTTGTTGCTGTTGAGGCCAGGGACTCATGGCATTGGCCTGGTTGGGTGTCTCTGGGCTATGGACATCAGCAACTGCCGACTGATGACATTGAGGGCTAACAGTGATTCGTAGTGGCCCCTAAGAGAGCAGTTCATTTTGTTGGTTTTGGAATCGAATCACAAGCTTAGTCTCACAGCACTGCTTCGTTTCACATGTTGGACTGGGGGACCTGAGAAAGTTCGGAGAGGTTGATGATGTGAGTTGATGGCTGAGCTAAGTATTATGGAACTGTCATTTTTCATACAGCCGGGATCCAAAACAAATTTTGGGACGGCGATCCTGAGACAGGTCGGACACAGATGCTCTCTTCTTGGAGTGCGAATTTGCTCGAGGAAGCACTTCTTGGAGCTGGAAACTTAGGAGGATGACTGTATGTCGCACTACAGTTGGCGGCAATTTGGGTCAGCCACAATGGTATATAACATCACATCACCAGACTTTATTTATGGATACGAAGTTCAGTCAGGGAAACAGCATCCGAGTCAGAGAGTAATTCACACACCCAGAGGCCCTGGTCTCAAATGAATACGTCCACTTCACGTCAACTTCCCATCTCAGGTCTTCATTCCTTCTGTCCAACCTGCAAGTTTTTTGGGTGTAAAAACTATAAAATCGTGAGGCGGCTGATGAATTCCTGTGAATCCCTTTGAATCCCTTTGCTACCCGAGCGCGCACAGCATCTAGTTTAGAATATCAGCCGCCTGAAGTTGTTTGATGTTTCGCTTGAACAAGTTCCAAAAGCATCCAAAAGCCTTGATTGAAGTGGTTGCTGTGGTTCAGCTGGGTAATCCGTGAAAGAAACCAGTAGAACACATGTCTTGGAAACCGCTTAGGTATGAGTTTCCACACCTACCTCAACGAGGAGTTCAACAAGCCTGGCAAGGTCGGATGGTTCAGGGTAGGCCTTGGTGAAGCTACACCTGCTTGGTGAAGCTGAGGATCCATGTTCCCTGGAACACTTTGGGAACCCTTCCTACTTCTTGACAGCCCCATACCATTCCTATGAAGGTCAGATGGGTGAACCAGTTTCCAACCTCCAGAAACAGCCAGCCCATTGAGTAATGCGGTCCAACCACCTGACCAACAGGTCCGCAACGGGCGTCCCGTTGCAAGTGCGTAGTGCATGGATTCTCCCAAGAGTCACTGCGGGCATGCCCTTCGACTTTCTATAGCCTCCTGTGCCCAGATTTCCCTTTCAGAAGTGAATCTGTGGCACAAAGATTCAATCCTGAGATCCACAGCACCAGTCAACATACATGAGTTGTTGGTCACGCCACGATGCCAATTGTCACCAACAGTTAATCAGACATCCTATCACGTACTTTTGTGTTCATTTTTGAGATGTCCACCCAGGGCAAGGGGTTTTGAAGCAGAGCCTTCTATTTCTTCATCTCTTGGCATGGCTTGTTTGGCATTTCCGGATATTTCCGGGTCATATGAAGTCGGAAGCAGGTCGCACATATTCACCAAACGCATTCAATTTTTCAAGCGGCAACCAAACGCATTCAACTGTTCAAGCGGCAAAACTTGCTTTCGAGGGTAGACTGTGGGCTCGCTGGCAACTAGACGTTGGAGCCGGAACTCTCAAGAGTGTTGGATGATTTCTATCTATCACAAAAGAACAGTTGCGAGACCCTTCAGCAACTCATTCTGGGTTTCAACGGCTGCTGTCATGTTTTCCGAGGTGGAGCTTGTTATTAGCATGCAACATATAGCTATGAATCGACCAACCAGAGAGTTTGGCGTCAGCGGCTTTTTTTCAAGCCTCACCAGCGAGCCGCTCGTGCAGTTCGCCTGGATGGTCTACAAGGGCTTCACCGTTGCCTGGCATCGATGCCCTCGCTGTGGTGACTTCGGGGGGAGCTGTGCGGCTGATCGATCGACGTTGAGGCCGTGGTGCCCCTGCAGTTGAAGCAACCGAAAGGCATGAATTGGTGGTGGAAGTAGCTCCAGTTACAGTTCAATGCATGTCAAGATGGTTCAGATTCATAAGTTCATAAGCATTATTCATGTTGGGGGTGGGGTAGCGTTCTGTGTCGGGTCCCATGTTCCACCTGAAGATTGGTCCCGGCACATGGTTGGGTGTTTCCTATTGTTGGCTAGCCTCCAGTTGGGTGGTTAAGGAGAGCTCCTCCAGTCACGGATGATGATACCCTATAGACTCATCCATGGCATATCTGTCTATGACATAGCCATGTACGATATACGATATGTGATGATATAATATGCAATCATATATGTATACATATGATGGGTGATGGGTGTGTAATATACCAGATAGCAACCACATTCATATTTTGTGCTTGGTATCATGCAGCCACATTCATATGATGTACCACCATGTACCACCCAAAAAACAACTTCAGACTTGGTAGCTTTGGGGTCCCCCCAGTGTGTTGCCATGTATTACCGAGGCAAGTGACATCCAATTGGCAGTTGGGATTTCTTGCTCAGAGCTCGGCGACCCAGGCTGCCGTGGGACCCTGAAATCAAGGGGGTCGGGGGCGTACACACCATGGGGGCACCCCCAATGGTCAGTAGAAGGAGGGAAATCTCAATTTCCTTCGAAATGCCGCATGGTACCACTATTTATGGATGCACCATCTCTATCTTAAGTAATTAATAGTAATTATTTGAGGGGGACCGGTGTTTAGACCCCAAAGGTAGGTGAGATGACGCATCCCGCATCCCTACATTTTGTTGGAAGTCATAGTATTTGCTCAAGACAGATAAGCTTCTTTGTGTGGCCTGGAACAGATGGAAATTCCTCGAGTTGACAACATTTCGTCCGTTGAATTCCATACCAAAAGTGATGTTTGTCAATGGTTATTGAATGGCTGGTTGAGGGTGAAAAATGATGATTTTATGATTAGAAATTAACTTCAATCATGGTCGATGCATGAGAATGCATATCTTGGTAGTCAACAGTGGTTGCTACCAAAGGTTTCCGATCCGTTAACAATTAACTTATCATAAATCTGCAAGTAGCGAGTGTCAATCGGTTTGAAACCAGTATGATGTCCGTTGCCTGAAAGGATCTGAAAGGCCTCTTGATGAAAATCATTTTTTGTGCCAGCATCTTTCCGCGTTTCAAGGCACCGGGTGATAGCATTTATATTCCACTGCAGATCTTACCTATTTACTCTGGGCAGCTATACTAAAAAACACATGGATGTACATACATAATGCATACCAAAGCATCCAGCAGGGAAGGTCCCCACCTCGCCGTGTCTAAGGACGATCGGCAACCGTGCAGGTGCAGTGCTGCGGTTCAGGGTTGGACGCCGAAGGCGGTGGTGACTTGCCAGGCAAAGCACCCTTGGATACATCAAATATCGGTTAATGCATAATCAATCATACATTTCTCATCAACTAAAACACCTATGTTTGCAATCACATACCTATATTATTTATGTATTTACAAATGAATGAAACATATATCCATATATACACTTACTTTATCATAAACGTACACCCGTCATTGAGATTTTTACAGTATACCACTAATATTGCTGAGTGAAGTGGTAATTGTCCATGACAAGGCTCGCGCAGTTGGTCATCTCCAAGTTATTCCCAGGTCACTTGTGACTGGCACTCCACCAATGGCGGCTGGGGACAAACCATTCAAGCACACACCTATGTGGCTGGTTTCCACATTCTTCGTTTTTGAGGGTCATGGAAACAACAAAGACCCAAAAATGGGTAATGAATGGTACTGATACCAAATCAGAACCAATAGTGTGTAATCAAGATTGCGCGTACGTTTGTATACTTGTCAATGACCTAGCGTGATGGGTCAACCACAAGCAACCATCGGTTGCCCGAAATGATTGACCGGAAAATGCACAAGGTCCCCTTGTCATTGATGAGAATCTACAGCTGGGTTCCTGTCGATTTTCCCGTCGAGTGATTGATATGATGTTGACATTTGGTTTTCCAACATTGGTTCATGGGAGCCGATCGCGAATGCACATCTAAGAATAATGGAACCTATCCCAGGAATCTTGATTTTCATCAACAACCATATGATGGTTTCTCAAAATAGGGGTACCCCCATATCTATAAACCATTTATAGCAACAAATACCAACCATTTTTTGGGGTCCCCCATCTTGATCAACAGCCATATGCCTTCATAAGTTGGGTACCCCTGGGTTGCCCTGAACCCCCAACCCCGGTGAATCTTGCTTGCGTCGCCCATCCGTTTCGGTCGCGTGTCAGGTCTTCACCCTCTGGTGCTCAGGTGCGCAGCCATGACCCTTAGAGCCGTAACGCGCTATCCACAGCCATCCAAGGCATCCCGAAGTGGTTGGCAACCATTGGATAATATGGGCGTTTCTCAAAATGGGAACCCCAAAATCATCCAATATGAGCCATTTATAGTAGTAAAACAACCATTTTGGGGGGTCCCCTATTTTTCGAAACCACCATATGATTGCCATATCATGTAATAGCCATGGAAATGTACAGTATATCCATAGCTATCCATCGCTATCCGTAGCACTACGATGGCAAAAGCCATGGACATGAATGGTAGCCACCCATTGGATGATAGCTGTAGATATGGAGAATCTCCCAATTCTATCCAAATCGCTTGCAATGGTCGTCTAGACCTTGCAATGAGAGCAATGAGGTTGGAAGATACAACGTTGATATTGTCATTGTCCAGTTCATAGTTGCATTACTTCCGTCAGTAGTTCAAGTAGTTCAGACTGTGAATGGCTTTCAGACACTGATTATCACGGGGAATATTGGCAGCAAACACAAAGGGTAAATCCTGGGATGTCACAGTTCAAACATTTGCTATGTGCCACAAGCAAAATTGGGAGGATGGTTTTTGTTACTGTACACAGTGAGGATTGAGTCATGACCAAAAATGTACACATATCAAACTAGAACCTAGAACCACATGAGATGCTGCAAACAGGCGTTCTCGGTAATGAAGCTGATATATCATATTCCTACGATCGAAAACGCTACGTCAAAGTCATGGTTCTGAAGGAACCACATTGTTTTGATCCCCAACCAGACGTACATCAAAATATTCATGGAGTCAGAAAGTCTCCTTGTAGCTCTAGCTTGGCAGAAGATCAGATCTAATTGCAGTGGCAGGGATTAGGGAACTCAATATTTGCTGGATCCCAAAGTCAATACCATGATCACGCCCCTATTCACTATTTACTTTTCTTATCTGCCAGCATCAGCCATTATAAATCGTGATAAATCATCATTAGCCCACTGACTGTCAACAGTGATTGATCATCATTGATATCAGTGATCATCATTGATATCAGTGATCATCATTACACATTAAGAGCAATTATTTCATAGCCACTATTCATCAGTATGTCATCAAGAGCCGTCATCAACAATCATAAATCCAGACTAGTCAATTCCTCAACCCTTCCTGGTCACGGTGCTGTTCCGGCAGGTTCACCCACAACGCGTCCCCGCACCAGTATATCATCAAGAGCAAGCCCCTTGAATGCTGGGCCCCCGGGACAACTCGCCGCAGCCTAGTCCATGGGAGCAGGAGTGAAAACCACCAATCACGGTTGTTTGGACAAGACTATGATGGGGTATGACCAAGGATTCTGTTCGCCAACATCTACAAACCGCAAAGTTCATGGTAAACAGCTGATTATAGTTCTGAATAGTTGAGAATTAATTATTAGTTAGTGTATAAAGATATGTAAAGCAGTTGGTTCAGAATTCAGAAGCAGTTGGTTCAGAATGATTGAAGACTCACGCAATGCTTCCCTGCTTGCGAATGCCACGGTCGTCCTTCAAGATTTGGCTCTCCAGATTCATCGGCACGGCAGCCGGCGCAGCGCGCAGCTGTAGGGGGCGCCATGAGATCGGCACCCGTCTTGACGCAGTGGCATCATGAGATGAAAGACAACGTCAGGTGCCGGGGCCGTTGGTTCGTGCCAATTCGTGGGATGGTACAGATATGGCCAGCTGGGGCAAGCAGTTCATCAACCAACCTTCATGGGGGATAAGTTCACCAACAAAACTATAGGGAAAACAGTGGTGAATGATGGAGGAACCAGGGGTACAAGGTGAACTGACCCACAGCCATAGTATTCTCAGATATGGTCTACATTGGTCTACGTGTCGGTGTTCCTCAAGTCATGAGAGACCCCCCAGGTCATCCACTTAGTAGCCATTTATAGCAGTAAACTGACCTTTTTTTGGTCATCGATTTTGAGAAACATCCACATGTAGGTTGATGGAAAGCCTAGAATCTGTTTGGATTTGATTCTGCTCAGTCTGGGGAATGTCATTGATGGATGATTCCGAGAGGGAGACAGCACCATCGAAGCCCGAGTGAGTAAGTCTCCGTTCCAACAGTCATAAAGGGAAGAGAAGACATCACAAGAATCATTTCTGATTTCTTATCATCACCAAGCATCAGCACGACTTGATCAAACCTTTGATGCTTGTGGGGATGGGATGCTACCCACAGCCGCGCATTCCTGGCCCTCAGGAGCCGTGTGAAGGAGCAAGTGGCTGGACGAACGGGCGCCTCCTGGGAGGATCGGATGCAGCAGCAGAAGGCCATCAAGGTCCAAGCCATGAAGATGATCGAGAAGGAAAGGGCGGCGGGCCGTGCAGAAGGCCATCAAGGTCAAAGCCATGAAGATGATCGAGAAGGAAAGGGCGGCGGGCCGTGACGCAGGTGTCATGATTCGCGAGGATGAAGAGAAAGTGAATTCCTTAAGAAATCATAAGAAATCATAGGTGGTCGCAATTTCGTTAGATGACATGAGGGCAGACGCAGGAAATTCATAAGCCCCTGGGTCAATCGACATCACAGTCGCGCTTGGCGGCACAGGAGCAGAAGGAGAGGATCAAAGCTGCAACGGAAAGGGGCATCGAGAAGCAGCAGGTGGGGCCCATCCTGGGAGGCCCAGAGCATCAATCATGGAGCATCAAGTCCATCCACCATCAACCAGCATGAAGCGGGGGGATGACATGGAACCAACCAGGTTGGTAGGGTGAATGACAGGGAAATAACCATCACCACGAGCACCACCACCGCCACTAGTGGTTAAAAATGGTTGTAGGAGACAATAACCAACACACTTATGGTCAAACAACTACTATATGGTTGGTTTCTCAAGCAATATGGAGTCCCAAAGCTATATGGTTGGTTTATTACTAAAAATATGATCAATATCAAAAATGAAAACTGGAGGGTCCCCTATTTTGACAACCCCCCCAAATCCGTCAACCAGCATGAAGCAACCCTCCCGGGTCACTAAACAGCTCACTTGCAAGCGGAAATTCCATCATGGATGTTCTGTTCTAGCCATAAAAAGGTGATGGTCTTGAAACCACCAGTGGTCGTTTGACCATGAGTTTGTTGATTATTATTTCCTATTATATAGATTAACCAGTATTTATTAGCAAACCAATAATCAACTAGTTTTAATTAATTAATTAACCAGTATCAATTCACCACTAGTTCTGAAGCTTCGTCCAGATGGCTGGACCACTCCCTGGTCAAACCAAGTGACTGATGGACGCTCAGCGCCACGAACTCGTCGGCTTCGCCCAGTTTTTTCAAGTAAAAAGGGAGGTTCATCACCAACGGGCTCCTAGCCGTTGTAACACCTGCCGCGAAGCATTAGGATTAATGATTGCTACATAGTTATAACATCAGTTGCTAATCACTGACCATAGGCTAATCATCAACAAAATCATGATGCTTAATTATAAAGGATGCTGTATACCGATGTGATTTTGCCGCCCTCGTGCGAGATTCATACAGGATACCGAAGTAGTCCAACAATATCCGATGAGACGAGCGGCAAAATCTCATAAAGGATCCATCTGAATGGCGGCAACCGCAAAGATGGGAGGCATAATTTTGAAGATGGAAGTTTACCAAGTCAGAATCCTGCAAGAGATAACACCAACAGGCCAACAGGTGTGTCTTTTGATGACAGGATCACCTACCAACTGGATTGATGCAATAGTTGCTTCGTTGCGTCGGCTTGTCTCCACATCCGTCAAGTCTCTCTTCCCTGTGCCAGGTGTATTCACCTTTGGTGGCCTTGCGTTCTGCCCCACTTCTGTCGGTTGCCCAAAAGCAAGCGCAGATGCCTGGTTTGCGTCAGCACTTTGTGGAATGCAAAACGAGAGACCTGTAACATCCAATGAGATCCGATGAGGATACCAGATTTCGGCCCATTGATTGAAGGTAATAGTGGGAGGCGAAGCTCCAATGAAACTTGTATTGGTTCGCTGAAATTGCAATTAGGTCACTACCACTTCAAGAATGGGCAGCTCAATGTATCCATGGAGACTACCCTGTTCTTTGATTTTTTTGGATGCTGATTTGGGGCGTCTTTGTCAACAATGAGCAATTATTTGGGTCTCTGCATGCACGACGGTACAGTAGTATAACTACAAGAATGTTTGACAGTGGACAGTTGACAACTTCGTTTGAATGGTTTGCCCGATTTGCCAAGAATACTACTGTAATTCTTCCGGAGTGTGGAGCGAGCAGCGAGGAAACTGGAGGAGCGAAAGCAGGAGATGGATGAGAAGATGCGCTCCTATGCAGTGTTGCGGGGAAAGATTCTGGAGAAGATGCGGACCCGTGACCCACTCTTCAAGGCACCGCCATGTGCAAGGCAATCATTCTGTTTCCGCTGAGCTTCAGCAGTGGCCTGGTTGTTGTCCAGCGGACTTTCTTGGTTGGCCGTTTTGACAAACCTATCTGCAGCAGAACTCCACAAAAGATCTGGTCATTATGATTATGGTCCTTTTGGGTATATCATGGTATATCATTTTCGCCCAAGCTCTTTTGTTCTTCACATTTGAGGGTTCTTGGCAACTAAGCAGACATCTTCGAACCAACCATATTCAACGATCTACATGCCAAAGCACTTGTAGGGCTCATATTCACTCATTTCCTTACTGTAATGTGTATGCCATGATGTATCCATACACATGTATATTGTATATGTATTCACGCACATCACACTTTTAAGCTCTGCCCCCCGCTTTCACTTTCTTTTCCTTTCTGTGTGGCGGTCTTTTCTTATTTCTTTTTTGCCTGCAAAAAGCAGCCATCAGTAGCAGTGTCTCAAGTTGTTCTAGCTTAGCTCACATGATCGAGGTTTTGATCATATGTTTCCTCGCGGTCATATCCCTAGCTAGCTTTGTCTCTCTCCGAGAAAATAAGCCAAGGCCGCTACCATATTCCTTCTCTTGTTTTTTTCAAGATCGTCAATCCGCTCAAGTCGGGCTTTTTGCTACCAATAGCATCCCATGCTCCACGTTTTTTTCCTTTCCCTGCCAATCCATGAATGACGAGCCATACTCAAACTTCTTGTCCACGAAACTGGGCAGGTGGAAGATGTGAGCGCAGCAAAGGAGCTTCTGGCAGAAGGCAGGCGGAAAAGGCAAGAGGAACTCCAGAACGAGGAGAAGAAACGACGCCAGATCTGATCATTCGCTCCCCCAGGTGATGGGTCGGCATGGCTTATAGTTACGACCAAGGATCACCAAAGCCCCATCGAAGCATGTGTCGCAGGCATCCCATGCAATTTTGGCCCGTTTTTGCCTGCGGAATGATGATGGCCCCCTAAATGGGCCGTTTCGGGATTGCACATTTTGGGTGGATTTGCATGAATTCCCTTGAATGGAGGATCCATATTTCCTTTTTGATACATCGCAATCTTTGATGGTAGATCACCAGCTATTGAACAGCTAAATCTGCTGGTGGCAAAGGCGGAGGCAGCGTAATAGAGCAGGGATTTCATCCCGGGGCAGGGCGACAAGGGCTCAACACCAAGTTAGGACACTCAGACTAAGACCTAGTCAAGAAGGTTTTCACTTTTACACCTGAAATAGTTGATGAGAATCTCGACCTGGGAAACCCCATCATTGGTGGTTGCAGCAAGACCAGCAGTTTTTCCCCAGTGAGCTGTTGTTCACGACATGTCATGACCCCTGATCTCTTGGGACAAGTAACACACACACACACACACGTCTATGTATTTGAGCCGCTCATATGTACAATGTACACGTGCACAGAAACAAATGCAAGTAGCCATACACCAACGTTTACAGTGACTGCATCCAATAAGTCGTGGTTTCAACGCTGTCATCACTGTGCACCGCAGCCGTTGTGGTTGCGCTCAATGACAACGCTCACTAAGGATGGGAGCACTTGGAGGATTGTGCAGCCAAAGGTCTGGCACTGACACCACTTCCCAGAGCTATGATGATCACTACAAGTTCCAGGATACCAAAATCACACAGCTGGGTATGCCAGAATATGGTAACCAACAGCCCACAAAAAATGTTACTATAGGAAAACCATTGGTTTTGGGGGTGCCATTATCTTGGCAAATACCCAGATACCTAATTGATCCACAGATCAATCTTGGTATAACATCACAGAGTTTCAGGATATCTGTGGACAAGCGACACGAGGAGATGTTCACTACAATAGTTTGGTGTAGAGAGATGACAAAGCAAGGCAAACCAACAGAGATCTGGAGATCCCAAGTTGGCTGCTACAATTGAAGGGTACGAGGGTTGTGCTTGGATGACTGAAGGGGTCTCTGTTCTTGTTTGTACAGCCTCGTTGTCTGTACGGCCTTGGCGCTTGACTATCAAATTACAGTGATCCTGGCTGATGGTGTGTGCAAGTCTTTTTCTTGACGCAGAACCTTTGTGGCGACTAAGCATTTGAAAGCAACGTTTTTTTAATGATGGGGAATCGCAGTATCATATATTTTGCACTCAGATCTTTGCAGTTGTTGCTTGAAACACCTTAGATTGACAGGAGATCACACATTGGCAAATTCACTTGATGTTTTGCCTTTTTTTGCTCTTCCCACTTTTCGCGGTTTTGCTCTTATGCTTTCTTTGCTTTCTACATCGCCGACGATTTGTTCTTGCCTGCTACCAAAACAAACACTGCCGCCACCGCTACTACCACTTCTACCAACCCGACAACAGCAACGGTACCAACACCGGTACCAACACCCACACATGCGCCATGGACAACTGCAACAGCCTGGATACCAAGCAATCATCACAACAAGGTGATGTGACCGACAGGCCCCACTTGCAAGGTCTTTCACATACCCCATGATAAACGTCAGCTACAACGACTCAACTTGATGAAGATGGCCAACAAATCTCTATCCTCCTGAGGTAAATCATCCAAAATGAGTTCTTGCTACTGATTGACCATATGGTTCAAAACAGGATCGGTTCTAACCTGGAGGATGCAGTAAGTGATGCATCGGGAATCGGTGCAGGGAACTCTGTAGAACGTATCCTAGCATAGGGAGCTGTATGTACAATGTTTCAAAGCAGAGGTATCACGACATCACTTTCGACACGCTGCACATGGTGCCCTGCTTTCGGCAGTTGCCATGCAATATGAAACTCCACCTGCAAAGTGTCGCGTGTACTACATACAAAATCACGTCATACATTGCAAGCGAAGCAGAGGCAGACGGGAATTCCGATGCCACACAGGAAACTCCAACTATTCATGGGTAGTCATGGGTCAAGTTCTTGCAGCCACATGGCCAGGGGTCACTATTAGCCAACCAATAACGGGGGATAATAACCAACAATCATAGGGAAAACCATGGTGAATGATAGGGGAAGCAGGGGTACAAGGTGAACTGACCCACTGCCACACGTTTGTTGCTTCGGTCCATGACAGGTGTTCAAAAGCGCGCGGCTTTGTTCGATCTGCACAACAGCCCTTCCTTTGACGAACGACTCGCGAAGCGAGTCGAACTGAAAACAGCAGAACTGAAGGTTCCTGGGCCTCTCGTAGCAGCATGTTCCAATGATTTTGCAGAATAAATGCTGGGTTTATTCTGTGTTTTATACCTTTTATAGTCTAAAATCATCAACTAGATGTAAAAGAATAGTTGGTTCGTTTTACTGTAACATTTTATGTTTTCCTTAGTATTTAGGGATGATTGGTTGATTAGTGGATGCTGTTTGGATCAATCAAGCGTTACCAACAGTTTTCCAATCACGTGGTTGGTAATCAGTTGGTAGAACTTATGCGTTTTCCACACTAAATTTTCAATTCATTAGTCATGTCATCTCACAGATTTCAATCACAACTGTTGGTTGAACATGCTTGCAGCATATCGATTTTGGTTTTCTACTGAAACTGCCTAGCGCCTCTCACGAGTACATTACTAGCCTCTAGCCCACTACAAGACTTGTTGGATGGAACGACCAACCGGAGAATGTCAAGAGCACATGGCTAGCCCGTGCGGCTGGCACTACTTGGTGGCATTTATCCAGCTCCCAGCTCTGTTGACGTCGTTGTCCCAAGGAGTTGGAGAAAGCTCAACAGGAGAAGATCAGAGAAGCGGTGGAAACGGGTCATAGCAAGTCTCAACAGGCGGGGGCATTCCGGAGAGCCAGCTGCACCTGGATACTTGCGTGGAGAAGTGCTGCTTTTGGAGGTATGGGGTTCCACTTGTCTCATGGCAACACCTGCTGATCCTGACGACAGCCCACCAGTGCAGGCATCTCCTTTGCTCGGATGCGTGAGAAATCCTCCAGACAATGCCGAAAGACAAAAGGAACAATTGGAGGACTCCCCCCCCCCCAGTGCATCTGACCGCATCGTTCTGCAGCATACCCAAACTTAAACCTAGGGTTGGTACAGCATTGTCTTGGATTTTGGTGTATCCGATGAAGACGCGTTCCACCGGGCCTGTTGCATGGGACCCAAATCATAAGTCCTAGCAGGGTATGGCTTCACACCGCAACTCATTGGTGGTGACCTTCTTGGGGTCAAAAAAGAGCCACGCCATGATCTTCTTGCCGAAAGAAACGCCAGGAAAACTTGGACATTCCTTGGTCAAGAGGGGATTCTTGAGGATAATCATTACTGCTGAGCTGGAAAAGGGTCAGGATGTCTTTGGCTTTGAGCCATGGAGTTGTCACATTTTTTTGAACCAAGATCACAGTGATGTTGCAGCCGCAGGTGCTTATGATGGCTCTCTGTGCTGGAAGAAAGTTGCAGATATGGGAGACAACCAGATTGTTTGGAGTTGCAGGTATATGAATGGGTGTATTGGGTGTATCATTGTCTTGCTCCCAAAATCATTGGTTTACCCAAAACCAATCATAGCTCACTGGTGGATGATCGTCATGACTGTACGCGACCAACCGCTTGGTTACTCCAGGTCAGTCAGCGATGTGGTATGTATTTCCTTGTTCAAAGATGAGAGGGTCACGTTCAAATTAGCCAGCGGCAGTCACATCACCCAATCCTTGCAGTTCCCCCGGTAGTAAATCATGGAACCCCAAGTAGGGATTGTTCCACTATGGTTGAGGATGGTTATCTATCCTTCGAGCATCTGTAAGGATAGGGCCAGGTACTGTAGCTGGTGCAAGTCCCCCCACACACCAACTGCGGAGCAATGTTGGCGCCCCCAGCGCTGATCGCCAGGAGCGGCATAAGCAAATGATGTTAGTTGCCAAGGCGGTGGGCTGGGCGTTGGGGTTCAAGGCAAGCATCTCAGCCACAAGTCCCACAAATCCCGACCTTTTTGGGCAGGAAGATCACCGATATGCACTGATAGCGGTACTAGGGGGATGTGCTATCTATGGACATAGTCCGGAAGAGTTGCCGTGGAAGCACCATGGAGTTGTTGGGGTCGCCTAAGCCAACGGAGTGCACATTCCGCAGAAAAAACCCATCGATCTTTAGATAGCCCATGTCTATAGTTCTTGTACGTTGTTGTACGTTTTGATGAGCTGCATGTTGGTTTTCAGATCGTCGGAGGTTTTTGCTGAAGGGTTTGAAATGCTTTGAACATGTTCGAATCACTGCCGACAGTGGGTGCTTTCATCGGTCGCAATGAGTGGCAAGTCAGAGGTCCTAGGATCGCTTCCCCGCAAACAGCAAGGCAGAACCCACCTGGCTCGTTGTAGGGAACCCATTGAGTGGATGGGGAGTGGATCAGGGTGCGCTCCCAGTGCAGCGCAACTTCCTGAGGAATACATCAAGAAGCGAAATGAGATGCTGCATCGGCAGCAAACAAGAACACCACTCTTTAGTTGCTTGGTGAACATACGGCTTCTATTGTATCATGATATGTTGCATATAATTTGTGATGCGCAACTTGAGATGTTTTCAAGGCGGGAAAGACCCCAAAGCATCCAAGGGTCGATTCAAAATGAGCGGGTTGAGCACCCAGCTTGATTACTCGTGCCTGTATCCCCACGGTAGATGATAAATGAATGAGCCTTTTGTCGGTTCTGCATCACCGCCGACCATTCCAAAATGTTCCTAAGGGCATCGTTTAACTATATATCTGGTAGTGTTTGGAAAGGAACCCACTTATCAGTAACGATTCTGAGCCACAGCAAGCCAGAGCTAAGCTACACCTCTTTGTTCATTGACTGGTGCCAGAAATCATCCTGAGATTCAGCCTTTCATAGGTTCAAGCCTTCAAGCTGGATTTCTTCCACCGTATCATGGTGCTTTTTGCTGGCACTTCTGCTATCAGTCTATAAATCCCCCAGCATTGTCAACTGAGTAGTTACTCGACCCATGCTTGTGAATCCCAGTGAAGCCCAGTGGAGGGTTGCCAACCGCGGTACGTGAAGACATGACCCAGCTGGGCTTCAGCTCAGGTTGCGAAGATGTGGAGGATGCTCAACTCCAATTGGAGGCGGTTGCAGCTGTCATGCAACCAAGCGACCCACACCGCCGTGGGATACCTAAGCAACAACCAATGATCTGAGTTTCACCATAGAAACATCTCATGAAGCAGTGGACATCCTCGGAGAGCCATCAAATTTGGGTATCACTTGATGACCCGCACTGGAGCGACCTTGGTTGCTGTTCCCGCTCTTTGAGTTGGCAACGAAATTTTAGGGGGTCAACAACTTCGATGTCGGCACATTCCGAAAGGTGCAACTGGAAACCCAAAGATGCCAAGCTTCGGCGTCCAATGGTTGGTCACAATCCTTTTTTTCATGCGTCGCGCGGCTTGTTTCTGCAGAGCCGGGTGTCAGAAACTGATAGCCACACCCTGCAGCCCCTTGACGAGGAGGCGGCACGAAAGAAGAAAAAAGAGATGAAGGACGAAATGCTGAAACAGAGTCTGGGGCGTGAACATGCGTGAAGCAGCTTCGGGACGGCGACAGGAAAGATGGGTAAACCATGGTAAACCCAATCAGTTCACATCACCATTGCTGGCCCAATGGTTGGAATCACCCATGTTGGGAGGGTAGCACCTGCCGATGGTTCATCAGCTAAGGTCTTACCCTCTGGATCCTTTGGTAGATCAACCCAGCATCGGGAACATTCCCAGGTCACCAGAAGGTAAGGCCCACTTTCAAAGATGGCGGGCTTGCTGTGTTTTTCTGAGCCTGACGAAAACTGGCACTGCTCAAGTTTGCATTACCTAAATGATTGGATAATATATATATATATATACTATAATTGGTTGGTTTTCCAGCTAGACCAGCTTTGAGTCTGTTTGCAGACTTGGAGAGCTCCAGAATTTGCCCCAAGGAAGCAGCATATCAATGAGCTCCAGAACAAAGCCTTGGCTCGGCCGCTGATGATGGAAGTCAAGTATGGTATCATGGCCTGAGCCAGGCCTCGCAAACGCGAGATTGGAACCTGGCAGGCGGAAACCTAAGTGGTACGGGTATAGTAGAAAGCTCAAGGCTGCAGTGTTTCGCTGCAGCGGGGTTTTTGCACTCAGTTGATTCGTCTTTCTGGTGATGCCATTGTGGTCCTAAAAGTGAACGCCACATGCTGGTGATTGAGAACGCATGGTGGGATCAACCATGATTGCACTAATGACTCATGATTAGCAGTACCTATATCAGTAATTAATGATGCTTAAGATAGCAACAATGATGCAATGATTAATCAATTAGGTTTGACAATCCGGAAGGCTTAGTTTGGCCGACGGTCAGCTCGAGTGCTGGAAACGTGATCTGTCCAAGTCAGAGCACGAAGAGCGGTACAGCCCGCGCAGAAAAGATGCGGCCAGAGAATTCTCGTTCACTGGTTCACCGTCTCTTGGGAGCGTTCTGCTTTTGTGTCGGCAACCCTATGAATGGAGACGCCTCTATCCATCTTCGTCTACCTGTTGATCTCTTTCTACCTCTAAACAGCATCTGCTGTATCTATTGTAGTTTTTCCATGTATTAGCAGAGTGCAGAGGTTCTGCAATAGCCCGGGATTTCGCCCCGTGAAATACCAAGCCTCTGATTGAAAATGGTCCCTTCTACCAGCTGGTTTCTTGTTGGTGGTGTTCTCCCCTATCATTATCCCATATAAATCAACATTCATTAATAAGCACAAGATTTACCATGACTAATTGAGATTGATTGACAACCACTATCAGATTCTCAACCATCCTTAGCCACCACCAAGATCCCCTAGGCCAGTTGGAACCGGCTTAGAAGCTGCTTTTTCTGCTGTGGCTTCAGGTTTCAAGTGGGCGCACATTTGCGTCAGCTTGGACCATTTCGTCTTGAGCCTCACGGTGAACGGTGTCATACCTAGCCTCCAGGGCACGAGTACACGCAAAGTGCATGGGTCGTTTCTGTTCTCTATGGCTGTGGGTCAAAACCCTGTACCCCTGGTTCCTAATCATTAACCATTGTTTTCCCTATAATCTGGTTGGTTATTATCCCCTATTGTTGCTGGTTAACTGCTTGACCCATGGCCCTACGAAGGCAAAGTTCAACGCGACTGTTCATGTCCTTGGCTCCAGCTGGGCCAAGAACTTTGGTAGCACTGAAGAGGTCGTACGCAGGTAACGGCACCGATGAAAACGTGGATTCCCAGCATTCCCATCGTGGCCTGGCTCCAAGTTTTCGCGTCCAGCGAGGTGAGCTTACCTGGGCAGAAGAGATCATCGCAGAGATTCCGCTGCCCTGGCAGAAGTTGATGCTAGGATGCAGAGTTATGTAACATGTACTGCATCCCACAGGTCTTTGGAATTCCGGACATGCAAAAAGTACAAGAGTCATATATTTATATAAATATATAATCTATTTATTTATTTATTTATTTATTTATTCATTCATTTATTTATATATGCAATTATATAATTATATATATATATATAAATTTATTTATTCATTTATTTATTTATTTATATATATATAATTTATTTATTCATTTATTTATTTATTTATTTTTTTTATATATATATATATAATTTATTATTTATTTATTTATTTATATATATATAATTTGTTTATTCATTTATTTTTTTTATTTATATATATATAATTCATTTATTCATTTATTTATTTTTTAATTTTTATATATATATATAATTTATTGATGTATTTATTTATTTATTTGTTTATTTATATATATATAATTTATTTATTTATTTTTGTTTTTTATTTCAATATATATACAATTTATTTCCATATATATATAATTTATTTGTTATATATATATAATTTATTTATTATATATATATAATTTATTCATTTATTTATTTATTCATTATATATATATAATTTATTTATTCATTTATTTATTTTTTCTATATATATATATATTATTTGTATATTTGTTTATTTATTTATTTATTTATTTTATTTTTTT
>VSDK01022758.1:234240-314608 GCA_009767595.1 Symbiodinium kawagutii
TATTTATTCATATATATATAATTTATATATATATATAATTTATTTATTTATTTCTTTTTTCATCTTTATATATATATATAATCTATTTATGTATTTATTTATTTATTTATTTATTTATTCATTTATTTATATATATACATATATATACTTTATTTATGCATTTATTTATTCATTTAATTTTTTTATATATATATATATATAACTTATTTATTTATTTATCTATTTATTTATTTGTTTATTTTTTTTTTTAAATTTATATATATATATATATTTATATATATATATAGACAATCCACCCACAGCTGTAGGCTGAATGTGGCTTTGCTATGCCAGAAACGAGCCGCTGGAAGCTACCTGGGGTCAGCTGGCCAGGCTCATGTGCCAATATGGTACTCCCGATCTTTGCATCGGCTGCCCTGGATGGGAATTCGACCGAGCGCCGGGGTCTTAGGGGAGGAGGAGTGTCTGGGTTGGTTGGTTAGTAATGCTTCAACCACTATGGTTACTAAGGATCCAGATAGGCTTGGCCAGTAATGGGTAGTAATGATTGATAATATGGTTCATGATACTTAAAGCATATCCTTGTCGCGCCTTCTTGCAGACTTGTCTATTCTGGGAGGATGGTAAGTGTGATTTCAGGGTGTTGAATAAGTTGCGCAAATTGGGGACGGTTCAACTTCGGTGCGGAAGTATGATCCGTATCAAGATGATGGCACCTGAAATAGATGCAAGGTCTCTTCACATGATTTTATCCATTATGCAATACCTTGATCATTGGTATATCATTCGCCCTTGTTGCTAGTTGTCCATGGTTAAGCATTGCTGTTAGCCATTGTTAACCATTGCTCACTGGCAAAGTGGTTTGCAGTAGATGCGATACCTTCTGTGAACCTACAATACCACCTGCCCACACCTTGCTTTTCACCTCCGGACAGCAGAAACCGTATCGTGGCTGCAGGGAGAACCCGCACGCTTGGGTATATTGCTGGGAGCCTCAAATCGGCGGCGAAAGTTGAGGAATGACGTTATGCACCTTCAAGGGCTTTATTGATGGGAGAACATGGGACATCCATGTTAAGAACCCATCCATGTTAATAACCCCTCGTACTCAACTCGATGGTACAAATCACCAGCTATTTATGGCTAAACCAACGGTCTTTTTTAAGTATGCATTTATCAGTAGAGAAATCCATGGGTTTGGGTCGCACTGTTTGGGGATGTGCCTCGAGCACGACAAGTGTTGGTATGGCGCACCAAATACCATGCTTGATATGCCCTCTGAGCTCAACACTTGTTGAACATTAGAAACTCAAACTGGTTGCTGGTTTCAATCATTTTGTACTTTCCGGAGTATTACCAAATGGTTTTCATAGATGTGGTTCAACCACCAACCAGCAAAAGGTCGAGGTTTCACAGATGTTCCCACTGGATGTCACTTTCGGGTTTCCATGTTTCATCGGGTGTCTCGTCCTTCAACGCTTACCCGGCCAGTCCCACCTGGATGGTGATTGATTCTTGCAACCCCACGGCATAAATGGTGGTTTCTCAAGCCATTGACGCTCAAAATTGTTGGTTTGCTTCTTTATATATCTTTATAAAAAGGATCATTTACGGGTCTCCCTATTTTGAGAAACAGCCATATGGGAATGTAACCAAGGACCAGTTGGAACAGTTTATTGATCAGTAATTACGAAAGATCCTGGTTTTTTCCCCCAATACTTTCGCCCTTTCTTCAACCCATGAAGTGAAGCATAGGTTTCCTCGGAACCAGCCAGGCGGATGGCTCTTTCCTGGATCATTTCTAACTTCTATTCATGATCACTGGGGTATCCATCAGCATAAACGCACCTGCAATTTTGCCAGAGCTAGCTGCTGCGTTTCCTTTATCTTGCTGGTTTATCATTGGAATTTCATGTGGTTGACCACATAGCACACGTAAACCAACAAGTATGAACATTCATGAGCTACCATCAATCACCATGAATCACCATGGACACCTGCTATTAGTCACCAACAACAGCAATGAACCACCAACTACCATTCCCCATGACCAGCAGCAACTCTTGGGAAACACCATGGTTCACCATGGCTCAGGCGTGAACATCTACGGCTTCAAATCCTTAGAACCCAACGAAGCGCTCTTTGACAAGCGTCGGGAGGCAAGAATCCACAGGTTGATGCCATAGGGTGGCTTCATTGTATCATAAGAATGGTGGTTTATACCAAGAAGTAGGGTCTTATTGTCACAAGTAGGGTGGTTTCATTGTATAGCCAGTAGGGTGGTTTCACAAGTTAAGTAAAGAACCAACAGGGTGGTTTCACAGCTCTAAGAATCAACAGGTTAAGCACCAAAAATGGTTTGGTTATGACGTGGATGCTGCAAAGTAGGGTTCCTAGCTGAAAAATCAACAGGTTTCATTATGCCATAAGTGGATGCTGCATAGGTTCCTAGCTGTTGGATGGTTTGTTGGATGATGATCGTCATTGTTCCGATATGTTGAACCCGGAATAGCCACATTGATGGATTGCGTCCCCATGTGGTCTGGAATTTTTGGGAGGCGGACTGAAGGTTGGTGGTTTACCGAATGATGACTTCAGGGATAGTAGGGGCATCAAATTTCATGGATCTACCCACATGTTGCCTGCTAGACACCAATCTTGGTAGATTTTTGGGATAGGTACTGAATGAACTGCCCCACATATGCTGCTACGAGCGCCACTGCAGCAGCCCATCTAAGAATTTTGGTTTGTTCGCAACACTGAGTCGTGTCTTTTTGGAGGTATCTGGTACATCCGGTTTTTTTCATGTATATCACGTATTCAATGGTTATAATCCCCTAACCATGATATAACCAGCTAGTCAACCCATCGCCATCTCCCAGCGGCAAAACCCTGCGCCTCATGGGTGCCAGGAGCTCATGGCTTGGAAGAGCACCCACGAGGAGTTTGATGAATCCGTGGGGGTACCCAGGTGAAGCTTCGAGGGGCCCAGGCCTCAGGATGGCTGGCGCCTGATGGTCACAGCTTCAGATACATCGCGAAGCAGTTTCGCAATGCACAATGTGCCACTATGCATGAAGAAAGGGATAGACATGGATCAATGGATCAATATATGAACCGACATGAGGAGAACATTCAAAAAGCACACATATAATAATGTCACATATATGACACGCATCAACCGCAGCAAATGTCACATGTGCCAAACTCATGGAACTAAACGCGCTGAGTCGAACAACCTCCAACCACCAGAAGCGACGGCGTGCAAGGAACTGGGACGCAGTGGGGTCGACCAGCTGCCCAATCCGCTGAGCATGCCAGCCTCACTGCGCGCCACCTTTGACACACGACAGGCGCAGTTGAAGCCGTGTCGCTATGATATCTAGGGAGTGGTGGGTTACCCCTCTGGCAGATTAACCAGCTGAAAATATTTGAAAATCACTTTTGTTATGAGAAGAAAACGATGGAAACCTATGGTAAACCAGCTATAAACGGCGAAGTCGCCAGCCACCATTGGCTGTTGGTGTAATTGTCCTGCAGTTTTTTTTTTAAATGCGCTCCAAATAGTCATAGAATTGCCACATTATGGGAGACGTTCTTCTGAAGTGTTGATCACAAGTCTTGAACTCGAGCAACCCATGGGTAACATGTCCTTGGCTCATCGTTTCGTGGTGAGTGAAGCAGCCTCGGCAACTGATCACAGCGGGAGATGGAAGTGGACCCAGGATGCTCCAACCGTCTGGGGTCGAATTGCTGAAACCATGGAGATAGGTCCAGATACGTCGATCGCGGCGACCGACGGACGGTTCTCACTACGGGGGTCCATGTTTTTGTCGCTCCAAGCTGCACTTCCAGGACATCAAAAGATGTCAGGGTCGGCTGGTGATGGCCTGGTTAACGAGCGATGAAAACTGCACTGAGCCAAGCTCTTGGAGCTCATCACCAGCACGTGGGAGATGCCCGGGTGTTTCGCAGGAATCGATGGGTGTGGTTCCTGCTTGGATGTCAGCAAGGATCACAACTGGGAACTGACCATGACAGGGCTTCATCCAGCTACCTTAGGGGTTGATCCACCTCATAGGGGAGCCCCAGCCATCCAAGGGGGCCACGCTTGCGGAGGTGGTGGCAGCCAGACAGGGCGTGGAAGTCCTCTGCGAGCTGCTGTCGGCTGGATCAGAGGCCAGGGGAAAACCTCGGTCCCGGTGGGGTCACCATCCAACTTGGGTGTCTTGTGAGCAAAAACCAACTGGTTGATTAGAAGATTGGTGGTTGATCATAGGGATCAACAGGGGTTAATTCTAAGATTATACTATAATGATAATGGTTGATCATAGGGTATATAAGAACTACAAGAGTAGGGGACATACCAGCAACATGTGGGAATCAGTCAATATCAACTCCCAGACAGGTGGGTAGATGAACATCCCAACAAAGACTTCTTTGGTGGCTTAGGGGATGTGAACAGCTGGGGAACTAGGTATTGACTCACAGCCCCGTGATCCATGTGCTGCGCAAGAGCATAGGATCATCATCTTCATGTCTCAAGAGTTGTCTACCACATGCCGACGTCGCTGATTCTATGTAATTTTCCGAATGTGAAACCAGTGTGCGGTGTTCTTCTCTAGACGTTTTATGGCTGGATACAGTTTCAAATTCCATAGGTGGAAAGGCGTCATCAATGACGTATAATTAAGTATATATAATCGTGCGGACGAGACCAAGAATTAACTTCGTTAGGCAACCATTGGTCAACCATCAACTTGCATTCGCACTTGCGAACCAGGATCATTGTTTCCTCGTCATTAAGCATGATTGCCCGTCAATTGGCCACTTTGAAGCCATTCAGCAACCATTATTTCACCACCATTTGGATCAACCATTGTTAGCCATTAATTGTCCACCATTTCACAACCATTAATTACATTTTTGACCGTCATTCGCCACTATTGACCACAAAAAAAGAAGCGTCAATCAACCCAATAAGCCTTTGACCATTCTCAACCCATCACTGAACCATCAAGCAACCATCACTTGACTCAACCATCACCAACCAACCATGAGCCAACCTTCAATCAATCATGTAAAATCCAACCCTCAACCAACCCTCAACCCAACCCTCAACAACCCAACCCTCAACAACCCAACCCTCAACCCAACCCTCAACCAACCATAAACCAACCATAAACCAACCATAAATCCAACCCTCAACCAACCATAAATCCAACCATAAACCAACCATAAACCAACCATTCACCACCTGACCACTAGCGTTCCTCCCCGCTTCATGGTGGCCACGGCCATGGGATGGAGGCGCAACGGCGCAGCGCCGTCTTCGCGCTGCGTAACCTGGCGGATCCTGCGGTGACCTCGGGGCTGTCGGGGACACTCAGCGTGCTGGGAGGGTGGATCAATGGCTGACATCAATTAGTAATTGATGTAATCCATTACCATTGGTAATTATTACCATTGGTAATTGTTGGTAATTACCATTGTCAAATTGGTAATGATCCACTGGATCAACCATTGCCATTTGATAATTAGATAATTATCAATGGATCAACCATTTGACATCAACCATTGGTAATTATCAAATGGATCATGCTTGGAATCAATGAGTAGATCCAAGCATTGGTAATAGTTGGATCAATTAGTTGAAACTAGGGATCAACTAATGGGATGATCAACTATTACCAAACCATGGTTTGGATCAATGGCAGGTGATGGTTTGGATCAATGGTTGAAGGTGATGGTTGAGTTAAGCTTGGCTAATGGTTGATCAACGCATGGTTTGGATCAACATGGAGGGATCATGGATCATGGATCAACATTGGATCGAGGAAGTTTTGTTTAATGGTTTGAACATGTTTGAACTGGATCAGATGCTAGATCAGATGATGGATCAACTGGTGGTGGGACTGAATCATGGATCAACATTGGATAAATTGAGCACTTGTTGATTACAAGTGGAGGAGAAAATGCACGTCTTTAATTCTGTTGATGCTTTTTAAAGCCGTAATTGGTGGAGAAAAGACCAGAATGATTATTGGTATGTAGGTTTAAAGAAGGTGTGAGATCCGTTGGATCATTGTTAGATTGTTGATTGTCGCTTGACTGCTCTTGAATGGATGGAAGAAGAAAAAGCGCTGAGCAATGTTCAATCGTTGGAATTTCAGTTTCACCATTTCACAGCCTCCACAGTTTTATCTCAGGCCTTCTTTGGCATGCCACAAGATGTTGATCGTCCCTATCGCCTTGCGAAACGTGGAATCAGCAAATCCAAGGGGACAAAGCAGTTTTGGTTCGGACGTTGAAGGGGTGCTTGTGGTAGGGATAGGTTCAAATTGTTTTTCCAATTTTCCATCTCCGTTGCTTCGGATGAACCATCATTTTGTAGCAACACGATTGGAGATCATACTCCTAACAGCTTTCTGGAGTCCTAACATCTTTTGGTTACATGGCCGTGGGTCAAAACCCTGTACCCCTGGTTCCCCCATCATTCACCATTGTTTCCCTTATTATTGTTGGTCATCATCCCCCATTAGTTGGTTGATTAATATTGACCCACGGCCACATTGCCGGGATGACAGTGCGCTAACATGGCCCAACTGTTGCAGCTTGGAAGTCGCCGTCCGAACCGCGCGAACCGAGGCGCCGTGTGGTGCAGATGCTCATGGCGGAACCCGTTCCCGGCCGCGGAAGGCGTTTCGAGGCGGCCGACTGGCTGCTTTTTGATGGCAAATCACTGGTGTACAGCAAGCAATAAGCAGATGCAGTTGGTAACGGCAAGGTCTTAGTGATATTGGTAAATTGGTTCATTACTAAATATTGACCAACCGTGTTTACTGGCAAGATTGGCCATTATTGGCAGGATCGGCAATATCAAAATCTTAGTGATGGATGATGGCTCATATTGGCTCATTAACCGCCATGGCAAGAATGGGAAAATACATCTCCTCCAGTCATAAACAGCAGCAACAAAGAAAAACAACAGCGCATTCAGTGCCAAGATGCAACTCTGAGGGACGATAACAAGCAATACACTCCGGTAATGTAACATGGCTAGGGGTCAATATTAACCAACCAACTAATAGGGGATTTCCACCAGCAATAACAGGGAAAACAATGGTTGATGATAGGGGAACCCGGGGTACAGGGTTTGACCCACAGCCACATAGCAATGGAAAATCACCATGGTTAATAGAGGAACCCTGGGAAACGGTCAAAAATGGGTGGAGTTTCCATTGCTATCTTAGATTACCAGAGGCTAATGGGATAATCCTCACCACAAAAATTTGAGAGATCCCCACGATGACATACAAATCTCACATATAAGTTCTGACATATCTTGTGACTTTGTGTCACTTTATCTCGTATATTTGCTGGCGTTCCATGTGGCATATCTTCTGGTAGTACATGTTTCGGGTCTTATTCCATGATCCATTTTGTTGCCTGATTTAGCAGGCAAGCACAAAAGAACTGAGACAATCAAGCCTGTATCTTGTTTGACCTGTTGCTGATTTGGTGTATTAAAAAAACGAAATCCTCAAGCTGGTTGGTGGTTTCAAACATTTTTTGTTTTCCCTAGGACTATCAACAAATGGTTGGTTGACTCATATTTTTCATATGGGTTGAAAGCACCAATCAGATACTGGTTCTGAACAGCTGGAAGCTTAGTACCACCATGGCAATCAGCAAGTTTTCCTCAAGCTTTCCGTGGTTCAGTGGCAGGCAGTGTACAAGTTGTTGCAGACCTGTCAAGAGGCGGGCCCGCTCGAGAGTTTGAGTCACCAATGGATACACAATGGGCTTGATGTCGTAAGTTCACCTAGGAACGATCCGAACCCCTTGAAGTGAATGAAAGGATCTCAAATCAATCAAACACATGATAGATCAGGATATACTTATTCAATACTGTAAGTATATGGAGTTTCACCCACGTTTGTCGATCACCGAGTGACAGATTCATCAGGCTCCATGCGTTTTTCATGCACCGAGAACTAACCGTGGTTGATTATTGTTAGTTAAGAGCCAACCCATAATAAGTGAATGAGTGGATTGGATTAGGTGTCAGTGAATCACTGTATGATTGTTGTTGGTCAATGATTAGTGAACTGTGTGGTCAACAGCCAATGATCAACTCTTTCTTGACAGCTCATTTTT
This sequence comes from Symbiodinium kawagutii, assembly GCA_009767595.1. Classification (NCBI taxonomy): domain Eukaryota; class Dinophyceae; order Suessiales; family Symbiodiniaceae; genus Symbiodinium; species Symbiodinium kawagutii. Next base: position 242,401 of record VSDK01022758.1, read on the forward strand.
GGTATATTCCTTGTTTTCCTCATCCTCTTCATTGAGTTTTCTTGATTCAACTGTTACTTCTTGAGCGCCATTTACCAGTCCACGGGTCAGTTACTCCAACTGTTCGTTCACTACCAATCGTTCTAAACGCAAGTACCATCATCAACCAGTGATGAACCAGCAATCAAAAATGTTTCTCAATCATCAACCATCCATGAACCATCATGATCGTCTACTAATCATGAGCGAACCATTGTTAAGCATTCATGAACCATCATTTGATTACACAAAAATATACGCATTAATCATCATCATTAACATTCATTAACCATTCGCAACTGTTGTTCGTTACTGCGAAAATCGCAGCTCTTCCCCTGTTCCCCTTCCGGTAAGGCAGCGACTTTCGCGGCGGCGGCCGAACTGGCTGGGGATGTCAGAGAGGGTGATCCTGGCAGATGGGGCGACTGGTGGCCAGTGAAGCCCAACAATGATTGGGTGATGTAATTGCTGTGGACCTACAATTCTTTAGGTAACAAGATTGGTAGGCAATGATTGTTAGCAATGATTACACAAGATTGGTAGGCATTGATTCTTTGGGTGATATAGTCAACCATTGATTGTGTAATCAATAATGGCAATGATTGGTGTAACTAGAGGTAGGTAGTGTAACACAATCAATATAGTGTAACAATTCACCGGCGCAACAATAGCAGGTCTGGATGGTAAGAATTGCTTGGTGTAAGAGTAGCAATGATTGTGCATCTGAGCGGTTGTGTTGATTGAATCTATTTGATATCTCAGCTGAAAGGATTAAACTAATTGACAATGAAGATGAACAATGCTGGATGATGCTTGATCATAATCACCAACAAGGGGCAGCAACACAACGGCAAGCAACAGCAGCCGCAACTAGCAGCAACCAACCAGAACATGATGTTTGATGCCGCATACCGCATGGTAGGGGTTGACTATAGGGATCGACGGACAACAAGTATAAACACTACGAGCTTTGTGTCCTGAAGTGATCCCCCCAAAAGGATGATCTCAACATTGAGGATGAACACCTTGAGGAGGAATTGTGAGGTCACCAATTTTCAGAAAGAGTTATGCGCCATTGTCCAAAGGTGTTTAATGGTAGTGAATCATCAACAGTCACCAGCAGTAGCAGGACAAAACATCGACAGACTATGAACCTACTACAGCTGCAAGTATAACCATTGACTCACCATCATCAACCGTTTGCAAAGCATCTACTAAGTCTCCACATATTACTGTAAGTAAATCAATTCTAGATCCTGGTGGCTTGCCAAACAAAAGTGACCATTCTTTGGCTTTGGGTATCCCTCATCACATGTGGACACCGAATCAATGTTGGCAAGCCCGTGCACCGGGGGTTTTTCAGGATGGCATAAGAACTGGCTGATTGTTGGTGATGCCATCATGTTATGCGGCCAAACTGTCATGCATACAGCTAAACTGTAATGTTGTGACTCCTAAACAATCGCCATACATCGCCAGATCATGGGCTGGCGAACAACATCCAGTGGTTAAACATAGGGAAATCTACATGTACATACGTGTACTAGTCAATCAGTGTATCTAACTGGGGGTTTCTAAAAATTGGTAACCCCAAAGAATGGATGGTTGATTACTAAAACGATCACCACTGGATGATGTTGAGGGTACCCCTATGACTTAAGACCCCCGGCACCGTAGCAGTTCTGAGGTCATGAACATCTTGAACTGGGAGCCTCCCTTCGGCGAAAAGGGCGTTGAGGCCCCTAAAACAGCTTTCCTTGTGAGATCCACTGAGTTCCTCCGGTCGGAGCATTGGGCGTGTTCTACAGGAATTTGTGCTGTAAGCATACTATGTGATCTTCTCATTTAGTATTGAAACAGTGATCTTAAAATCCATCTCAGTATATATTTTAAGGATCTTTTTTTCTCATATATCATGCCACTACATCTGAACTTCCAAATTTTTGGAACGTTTCGGGTCGCACGCTGTGGCGTCTGCCGGGGGACCAACGCCCGCCCGAAACGCTCCAGGATTCTGTGCGACTGGCGCTCATCAAGCACCTCTTGGCACCTCCCATCGATCAGGTTCCAAGGGACTGGGGAGGAGGTAACCGGCGTTGCCTCCATGGCTGGATGTGCAGCGACCAGGGTTCGTGAAGCCATGGGATTTGTTACACCCTATGCACTGTGGTTATAAGCTCGTTCCAAACCCTATACGGGATTATAGCTGATTAGTTCCCAGGTATAGTTCAAAACCCTAGTTATAAGCTAGTTATAGCTGAACTACCCCCGAACAAAACCATGGTTAGTAACCACTTACGAGCTGTGGGGATGCACATCCAAGCAGAGTTGTTGGTCGTTCAACCGAACAAAAATTAGGGGAGGGCCAATGATTGGATATGCAGGTGATATGGTAATCATAATCAATCAAATCCCACATTGTAGCGGATAGCGTTTTTTGGTTATCGCATGGGTAACTCCATCTTAGGACCTTTTGAGGGAACCCGTGCCTCTGGATGATCACAAATTACGGTAGGCATCTTAATCCAAAGCCTGTAGGCAAACTTTTGGACGGGTGAATGAGGGCTGCTCGAAGAATCTGGACCTCTAAAATGGTCACCTGAACCATGAATTTTGGGAATTTTTCCAAGCTCCTCAATGGTTGGGCGGGGCAGGTTCCGGGGTCAGATGCACGGACTGGGATTGTGGGATCAAGTGACATTTATCATTAATCCATGATTTCTAGTTCGAAATCATCTATACAATGCAATTCCTCTCACATGTCCTTGGCATTCCCTCACTGGGGCCGTCAACATCCCAGGTCGAAGGGGGTGTGGATAAGGCATCGCGGGGGGCTGGGTTGGGACCTGCACTCTGCATATCGGGTCGGTGGACAGCCTGTGTTAATTGATGCTTTTTTGATCTTTTTTGACTCATTGCAACGTTGTAGAGCACTCGCAAACTCGACAGTTCGCATGCAAGCTAGGGACGCGAGCGCAACATTTTGCATGGTTCAGCGGTATAATTTGAGAACTTGAACGATTTGCTATCCACAAAATATCCACTCTGACTCAGCAATTTGTTGGCCACTGGCTCCGACGATCCTCCACTTTTTACTCTGTAGCCGGCAAAAGCAAATATAATAGAACTTTTGAGCGATACATATTAATTAGTATTCACCGAGTTTGAGCTTGATCACTGTGAATCATCGTCAACTATGGTTGCCAACGGGGGAGATGGTTAATGAACTATATGGCTGATCAACTATATGATTTTCATCAGCTAGTTGATCATTAGTGATGCTCCAACCATGGCTGATCAGCCCTAAACGATAAACCATGGCTGATCAATCAACTATGATTGGTGAATCAACTATGCTTAATCAGCTCGTGATTGGTTAATCAATGTTAATCAGCTATGATTGGTTAAACCACTAGATCAGCTAGTTCATCACTAGTGGTTGAACCCTGGCATGGTGATCAATGGATGGTAAATCAATTAGATCCCAACGGCTGATCAATCAACTATGATTGGTGAATCAACTATGATTGATCAGCTAGTGATTGGTGAACTATGATCGGTTAACCCACTAGATCAGCCAGTTAATCAACTATGATAGGTTAAACCACTAGATCAGCTGATCAATCACTATGATTAAGGATGGTTAATCAACTATGCCTCATCAGCTGGGACCAATCGTTGGTCATGGCTGGCCATGGGTGGGGTTGAGGCGCGTCTGGAAGATCGTGCACCCGCCGTCACGGCCGGCCTAATGTTTGGGGGCCGAGAGGGTGCTGCTGGGAAGGTGTCTCAACAGGGGGGGCCCCGAAGATCCGAAAGGTTGGAAAAGCGCAGGGGATAAATAATGGGATAAAAATAGGGATAAGAACCAACAACTCTAGGGGATATATGCCAACTATATGGGTCTGGGTCAAGCAGTTCATCAACCAATTTTATGGGGAAGAACAACCATGAATAAGGAAAACAATGCTCAATGGTGGGAAACCAGGGGTACGGGGTGGATTGACCCACAGCCATATGGCAAGAGAGATGGGGGGATGGGTACAAGATGGTTTAACGTATCCCAATAACATCGTATAAATGATGTAAACACCCTCGTCGATGTGTTTTTGAGGATGGTTGCGGGTACACAATCTAACTGATGCAGACAAATACTGTGACATAGTTCGATTCTACATGACATGTATTGGCACGGATGAGTCCTGACAAATATCGTCGAAATCGGGCAAATGAACATAGCAACAGAGACTCTTCCTAGTTTACAGCTGGGTTATCACGGCGGAAGAGGATTTGCCTATGCATAGAGCGCTTCAAGTGGGGGCATGATGCAAGGAGTTCCACCTCTACTTCTGGGGTACTATATACACCTGACCTCGTAAAAACCACTGTCATGCACAAGTTGCTTGCCCCATTGCCTCTGCTTTCCGGAGTACCCAACCTATCAACTGTGAATGGTCCGAGTGGAATGATACACTTCTCGGTGGCTCTATGTACATATCTCAGGGTTGCGCCTAACAAGCCCAGTTACGAAACCACTGACGTACTTATCCGACACCTCATCCCGCACTAGTGGCCGCCATTTGTGAGATGGTTGGAAATTCCGTTATGCGGCAAAATAGCTAAATTGTGCTGCAAAGGCTGCAGCCGAACGATTCTCAACCATCCTTAAAATCACTTGAACCATTCTTAACTATTCTTAAAGTCACTCGCAACCATTCTTAATTAACCATCTCAAAAAAACACCCTTAACCATGCTCAACCATTCTAAAAATCAATCTCAACCATCCTTAAAATCATTCTCAACCATTCTTAACCAGCCTTCATCGCTATGAAGCATCAACAACCACAATGGCCACTGCTGAGGAGCTGCGTGGAGCATCGCCGGAATGTGGAGCTGATGGCAAACCCTGAGGCGCTGCGCGCTGCTTGGCCTTGGTCGAATCAAAAAGTTTCTCAATAGCAGCTGCTAAGACATGTGGGTGTTTCTCAAAATAGGGGACCCCAAAAAATAGTTGGTTTACTACTATAGATGACTACTATTGGATGATTTGGGGGTACCCCTATCTTGAGAAACCACCATGTGGTTAAACTAAATGGCGAGTTGGGTCAAGCAGTTCACCAACCAACTAATAGGGGATTTCCACCAACAATAACAGGGGAAACAATGGTTAATGATGGGGAACCAGGGGTATGGGGTTTTGACCCACAGCCACATGTGGTTAAACTAAATCTGCTAAGTAGTGGTTAAACTACGGTAAATGAAGGTTAGATCAATAGGAACTGCTAAGTAGTACTGGGGTACCAATGAACTGCCAATAAGATTTAACCACTAGCAGCTAAAATTATTCAACCGCCAGTTCGTACTGCTAAGTAGTGCAACTAAATGATGGTTAGCCATCATTATTAATAGAGTGAAGCATAGTGTTTACTCAATACGGATACATTTTTTTTAATCACCCCCTTTCTCGGTACCAGGTCATTGTCTTATCAACGAATTGGTTGGTACGAACCATTTGCAACACGATATTGTGAATGTGTACTTTGAACTATTCACTAGCCGTGCTTAATGCTATAACAATGCTAGGTAGTGGCGTAGATCATGCAACACTAGTGAATGTTCTCAGGCCTTGCAAGATCCTCATCATCCAGCAAGTGCAATCAGATCAGCACATGGTTTTTGACCACGGCCGCAGGTCAATGCGGTGGACACCTTCTTCAAGTACTTGGCATGCTCTCAGACTCTCACAGTGCCCGCTGCTTAGCCCTTCTCAAAAGGGGGACAAGAGCCTTTGCAGGTCAGTTTTTCCTACGGTAAAGGTATCAATTGACAATCCCTGAACAAAAATGTTTGAGTAGCAACACCGACTAGACTTGGAAAGACTAAAGCAGACAAGCATGTCTCAATTGAAGTTAATTGACAAATCAATCAGATGTGACTGGATTCGAACGAATGAATCAATACTCATCCATGTACACATGCACCTGAACAATCAAAGTTTCAAATTCCAATCACGCCTTTGCACCAAGCTCGGTGAGCAACCCGTCTGTACTGCCGGAGACTGCCGGACTGAGGACGAGGACATTGGAACTCTTGGTCCGCTTAGTCTCCCGCTCCACCAGCGAGATCCGAAGGACCAGTCGAAGTTTCGATGAAGATTTTGGTGGTTGGATTGACATTTGGCTATGGGTCAAGCAGTTCATCAACCAACTCATGGGGAATAATCACCACCAATAGTAGGGAAAACAATGGTTAATGATCGGGGAACCAGGGGTGTACCTGAAACTTCGTTGATAGCTCATTGCAGACCTCCTGCAACATGGTGAAATGGTCCGAACAGAGGGCATCCATGGGTATCCACACAGTCTCAGATTTTTCCGATGGAAAGTCATGGCAAACACATTCCAGCGGCAAAACAATCACCCAGAAACGTAGTCGTAGCTTTCCCTTCAACTGGCTTTTTTGAAGCTTGGCATGAAGCCTGTGCTACCCCGAAAATACCCAGCTGCGGAGATTTTCCCTCAACCGTTGGATGGTTTGAAGCTTGGCATCTCGAACCTCCACAGCGTAGCTGAGCTGCGAAGTTGTCTCAGGACTTGGGCTGAAGACATGTGCCAGTTGTGAACTCAGGAAATGAGATCTCTTGCAATGGGAGCCCATGGGCTTCCCGTGGATTCGAGCCCCTTCGCCTCAGAGAAATCAGTGATCCATGAAGCAGCCTGGCTATCGGGTCCAGCTGGTGGGACGTGAACGACTACCCCTTGGCTGGTTGGTTAATATTGACCTACAATCATATGGGTGTTTCTCAAAATAGGGGACCCCAAAAATGTCTGGTTCATACTATAAATATTATAGAGTATTGGATGATTTGGGGGTCCACTATTTTGAGAAACAACCATATAGTTGACCACTGTTAGCTATGAGCCACTACACTATCCCATATAAAAACGCGACTCTCGTTCGCCTATCCCATAGCTGGGGGCATGGCACTCTCAACCGCACCACACGGTGGTCAGGTCCCATCACTTCAAGCGCTTGATGGAGATGGCATGGGATGCCCAGTCCCAGTGGTTGAACCGGCCCAGGTGGCAGGGCGATGAGCCTGATTCAATCATTTTCCAAGCTACTCTTAGACTAGAATTGGTCTGATGGTTTGATGGTTTCTGATAAGTTTGATGAGTCTGATGGTTTCCAACTTACTCTTGGATGGGAAACCAATTCGGCCAAGCCTGCCCTTGGATGAGAAACCAATTTAAGGTCAACTATTGGGATGATTGAAACCAAGCAGAACTTGGTGATTGATCGCCATGGATAGTCACTGTTGATAAGGGCTGATGATTCATTTGCTACGGACGTACTTTAGTGGTTGGTTGATCAGCCATGATATTATATAATAGAAGTCCAGTTTCCTGGCAAGCTTGTTGGCCCCTTTGAAACGCGACGATCCTGGTCTCTTTTGATCCCAGAATCGATGTATTGCAGCAGTTCATCGCGTGCCACAACACTGGGTTGGGCTCGGGCACCTCACGTGGTAGCGCTGCCACTGGCAATGGTGATGAAAGTTGAGGGCTTGCAAGGCACCTCTTCTCAATGTATTTTCTGTACTGCACTCCTCTTCTGATTCTTGAAGTCATCCTAATCTCAATCAGCCACCCTTTCTGGGTCGTGGAAACCCTAAATCCAACTTACTGGTTCTGAAATGTTTTGTTTGAAATCTTAAACTCACGATGTTTTGTTCCCGGATTACCCTTTGGTAAAGTAATATGGCAATGGAAAATCCACCATTCTGTTCGGAAAACCCTGTGAAATCAACCATTGATGGTGGAGTTTCCAGCCAGCCATGTTAGTTCACCTGAGGGTATCCACAGATTTTTGGACCTGTTTTATTTTCCCAATTGTATTAGCAAATGGTTGGTTGGTTGGTTGGTTGACAAGCATATTTGTTGTAGGAGTGGTTCAACCACCAACCAGTGATGATCATTTGCCATTAGAAGCTTTATATAACCATTTTAATCATAGTTAACCACTACAGTAATTCTAGGGCTGCTTCAACCACTAACCCGATAAAGATCGAGCTGTTTCTTATCCCGTTCTGCTTGCGTTCAGCCGCACACTGAGGTGATGCAACAGGGCGACAAACGCATCCGAAACCTCTACGAGACCTTGCTGGGCTTTGTGTCTGGCAGCCTGGAGAGGTCACGGATCACCTCCGTGGCTTACTGCAGCGACGTGACACAGCCATGGTTCATACGCCCGGCAGGACAGTTGACTGGAAACCTCCCAGAAATGATGCTGAAATATGCTGAAACCAGGTTTCCAACATCAATTTTCCATGGTTTTCCCCAAAAATTTCGAGAATTTCCCCTTAAATCCCGAGATATCAACCCAGGTCCACTCCCCTCGTCCCCGAGGCTGAAGCAATGTGACCAAACTCGACTCATGGAGACTGTGACCTCCTATTCGGAGGCATCCTGCCATCGCCGATCAGTTCCCAAGCGTCTCCCAAGCTGATTTTCTGTTCTAACTTTCTGTTCTGCAGTCAGGTTGACCTGTTCCTTTCAAGGTGAGACATTTATGGCAGTGTATAGATATGTTATTGGACCACGTGTATGAACAATTCGGCACAGGATACCGGTACTCAGAATGACCCCGCCAAGACATTGAAGCCATATTTTCGACTGCGGCCATTGTTGCTGGTTTGTAGTTAGAACCAAGTGAACCATAGCCATATGAATGCAACAGGTGACCATGGATACCGTACTGCAGCGAGATCCATGAGTCGCAATGCGAAGTGATGAACAACTTGCCGCCTGGCTTCAGGATGAGATCTCTGCGGAAGAACGCTTCTACATTGGCAAGATCCTCTATGGATGCCTATCATCGGTGAAATCCTTTGAGGAGCATCGAAAATGGAAGCTGTTATGGGGTGATGGTCACCGATGGTCCACAAATTTTGGAACCAGATGAGGAGGTCCATGGCTGCACCAAATGTCCAAGATTCAAGAGCTCAGAATCCCCTTTTAGCCTGTTATATACCAAGGAGGTCACACTCGTGATTCCTTGTATTCAGAGTCTCCGTAAGTAGTCGCAGCCACCATCCCATGTGCCGCACCGTGGAGGACCAGCACTAAGCCGACGAATTTGGTCACCAAGATCCACCACCAATCACCATTGACAAACCGCCATTCATCAGTAGTAACGCACCATCAAGGGCTATTCACCAACCCACCATTAACATCATGAACCCACCATCAACACACCATCAACTGCTACTAGCCACAACTAACCCACCAGTAACCCAACATAGTTGGTCCCTCTGATACCTCAGCCTTAGGAGACTCGTCCCCTGCAAGCGCCACGCCTGGCAGATGCCACTGGGAAGCGATGGAAGACCGGTGGGTACAAGACAACAAGGATGGAATGTGATGAAGGATTCTGAAGGATGAATGATGGTTAGTATGATCCATGATTCATCAACCATCATTCATCCATGATTCATTAACAAGGATTGAGTATGATGGAGTATGATGGAGTAAAAAATCCATGGATGATGATGGTTAGTTGATGGTTGATGAAGGATGGTGAAGAATCCATGGATGATGATGGTTGGCTGTCGACAAATGGTTGATACAGAGTAAACGGGAGTTCATGATGGGTTTGAATTCCTGATGATTTGTCATGGGTACCGGGTGGATGAGTACGGTCGATTGATACGATTGATGGTTGACAACGAAAGGTTGATCATTGATGGTTGATCAACAATTATTTAAATCCATGAATCAGTGTTTGAGAATGGTTGATTAACGAGTAACAATGGTTAACGATAGGAAGGGTCACTAAAAACAATTCACGTTAATCGTTGTTCATGGGAGTGGATTGATGGTTGATGATAAGGGATGAGCAACTATAGCAGAGGCAATATAAACCACACTAAATATGGGAGTGGGGGTCATTTTCAACTTTTTGGCATACCGTTTTTGGAAAACTCCATCAGGTCTGTGTGAATGTCGACAAGGTGGAAAGTTGAGGATGTGAAAGTGAAACTATGCGGTTTTGAAACTCGCAATGGTTGGAAATAGGAACCACTCGATTGTTTCGCTGGTGCTCATGTTCAAAACTGTTGGCTCACTGGGTGAAGTATGCAGAGTTCAGAAATCAACCTGCTGCAGGGACTTGGAGGAGGTGGTTTAGTTTTCAGCGGTGATCGGTCTCCGATAGGAGTGCTACCTCACATCTGACCCTAATGGAAAACAGCAGCATACAGGAACCGATTGCTGATGCTGTTGTGTATTGCAGTACATTGTATATTCCCCTTTCCCTATGATCAACCATTGATGTGTTTACTATCACGTACAACTTCCTCTTTGTCGTAGACAATATTGTGAAACAAATCAGATGCTTAAGCATAAGCTTGTTGGTTACGATCCCCTTTGATGGACCAACTACCAGGGGTTGGATCCCCTTTGGTAGTTGATGGATCCCCTTTGGTAGTTGGTTATTGACCACGGCTCGTCAACTCATCAACTACCAGGACCAGGACCACGGCGATCAATCGCAACGACTCAGGCCATGCTGCCCGAACACGCTCAAGGTGTGGGCCGCATCAAGAAGCTGCAAATCCCAGGGGCGTCGGAACCTAAGTCGGGGCGGAAGCTGCACATCTTCACGAGTGGAATGGTAGGAATAGGAACAATGCATCATGAAATCCCTTGAGCAATCCAATCCAATCATATCATCGGCTGTTTAGGACAGGCATTTTTCTGTTTGATCCAATCCAATCACTGTTTCGTATCATCCCGAATTGCTTATTCTCTTATTCATAACTGCAGCTCAGAGAGGTTATTCTGCTCCTCTCTCTTGTTGGCCACCTTTCAAGTAGACAGCTAGTCATGTCATGTCGTATCCACGGCGCGTGTTTCCGTCGCTAAGATTTGAGGCGGCTTCGCCGCTTGTGACGCTGCTTGTTCCTCCCCACATTTAGTTGATAATGGTTAATACTATCTGGTTAAGAATGGTTGGTAGTGGTTAATAATGTGGTTAATAATGGTTTGCAACATTTACTGTAGTTGATAATGGTCAACATTATCATGGAATCATGGTTAGCAATGGTCAATAATGGTTGATCATGGTTGATGATGGTTGATAATGGTTGATCATGGCCAGTGACATTTGCAAAATTATTTATCAACAACCATTCATGATGGTTTTTAGTTTGTTAGTGGTTTGGTGCCAGTAACGAATTTGGAACCAGCCATTTTGATGGTTGATAATTTTGAGCCATAGAGAGCTGGTTCCTCATCCCAGTTTGTGTGTCGAGGCCGGGTATTGCCGCTGAATGCGTGCCGCTGCCTCCCCTCGTTGGCAACGTGTGGATGCCCAATGGGTATGGGATGGCATTGGTCAGAACCAACCATCCCAAAAAGGGGTAGGTGAACATCCCAACAAAGACTATTGTGGTGTTTCTTGAGATGTTTACCAGGGGTACAGGGTATTGATCCATAGCCAGATGAGTATGATCAACATGTGGCTAGTGATGAGAACAGCAGCAATAACAAGCAAGAATAACCAATTTACCAACACCCCTTTTCACTCCTTCTGACTCCTTTTATCTCCTTTTCTAACGTCTGCACGGCTGAATTTAGTGCGGAAGCGCCCAGAGATGCACTTGTCTTCAGCGGATGGGCTGCAATTGTTGAACCGACCAACAAGTTGTGGTGGATAACTGCCGACTTTGATAGTATTGTGAGCACTAGCCATGATGGTTGCACCTAGCAGTTGGTGTTAACGGTTATTACATGGGTCATTCCGACCGATCCACTGTTTGTTCAACCTTGACCATACGATGTTGGTCTTCCAAGCTTGGAAGGTGCCATTCAATGGGTCGTTGTACACGTGCTGGGCATCGCTTCAAGTGTCAAACAGTTGATATCCAGGAAGTGTTTGACATCCATATATCGATACCAAGGAAAAACCACAGCAGCGTTATTCCGATGATATTTCGATATTAACCGATTTTTTGTAATTACTAATGATTCATATGGTTATCAATACCACTGCCATCCACGGCCGTATCACTATTCAGATTACTACAGTCATGATTACAACAAATGCTAATAGCAGTTGTGATATCAATATTACTCCTACGTCATTTTTAACCACTCATCTTATATAGAAATATTGGATGGTGTTGTCAATGTCAATGGCAGTCTTGATTTCGTGATGTACCTGGAGTGTGCAATGTCACTGATCCGAGCACTTCATCGTCTCCCTCACCGCGGCTTCGCGCCCAGGTTCGCACACAAGTGAAGCTTTGGCAGCCGGAGAGCTGATGGTTGCAGTGGTGACCTGGGTAACCTGGGTAACTGTGGTTGAATCTCTGGCTGATGATGTTCAAATCATGGCTGCTGATGCTTCATGACGGCAATTCATGTTGGATCATGAATCCTGATTTCTAGACAGTTGCCATTCACAACCTCAATCTCTGCAACTGACTCCTACTCGAAAGGGAAACCTAAGGCACCGCTCAGGGAACGAACAGCACCAGCTTGCAGGACAAGGAGCAGCCCTACCCCGTGTGCACCAATCCCAACGAGCGCCTTGTCGTTTCGGCCGCGCGCCTCCGCCTTCTCCGAGAAGTTGGTTGTCAGATTTGGGACGTCGCCGTCCCCTTGGTTGGCTTCAGCATGATATGGCTGTGGGTCAATATCAACCAACCAATAATGGGGGATAATAACAAGTAATAATAGGGAAATCAATGGTGAATGATGGGGAACCAAGGGTACAGGGTTTTGACCCACTGCCATATTATGTGGTAGACCATCAATACCATTGGTTGGTTGTTGGTCCTATCACCATGCTTATTTCTCTGCGTAGTTTGCTTTCAACACCCGCATTGGTTCTTCAAACCCGTCCAGATGGTGGGTGGGACATACGGGGGAATGGATTAGTTTGGACTGCACTGGACCACCATTCTTCACTGAAGCCAACCAATATTTTCACCACTACCAAGCACAACAACAAAGTTTCATATCAACCATTCTTGACCGGTGTCAGGCATGATTAATTAAGTATCCAATATAAATTGATTCTCAACCATTCTGCACTATCATTGACGGTTACCAGTTCCCAGCCATTATCGACTGCTATCATCCATTATCCACCACGATCAATCACTATCAATCATTATCAACCACTAACAATCATCCTCAAACATTATCAACCATTGTCAACCAACATCACCCATTACTGAACAGAACATTCTTCACCATTTTTTTCACGTTCTCCAGTATCGACCATTATATATCAAAACATCATGGTCAACCATCATCAACCAACATCACATGTTCATCAGCCGTTACCGTCAGCGAAAATTATCGATCATCTATCATCATCCATATCTCCATTGCCAACCATCATCAAACATCACTATCCAACCATGATGGTTCACCAGCAAAAATTCCTGGTCTCCAGCCCAGCATCTTCTCAGGATCTACATTTGGATCTCCAGCAGCGAATCGGAGTTGGATCAACCTGTAGAACGCCGGGAGGTGGTCACTGCGCTGGGGAGAAGGACTCCATGGGTTTTCTAATGAATGGTCAAGGCTTAGTACAGGGTGATTTCATGGTTCGCTGATGGGAAATCAATGGTTATATAAACAATGCTGAATGAATTCATGCTTAAGAAACACTTAATAATGTGTAGCTAGTTGTCGATGAATAATTACTCAATGTTTAGTTCATGATTCACTAATGGTGAGTTAGTGGCTCGTTGATGGTTTATGATATTTAATCAATGAATGACGGTTGATGATGCCAAATATTGCTTAGTTGTAATCAATGATGATTAATGGTGGTCAATGGTGGTTAAGTAGCATGATGGTTCGGAGTGGACCGCAGGAGATCCAGTCTAAACTGCGAGTTTTCTTTTGAATAGATATGAATAGCAGGTGTTTCCAAATTGGGTGGGTTCCCTTGGCGGATTTCACACAGTGAAGAGCCGGTGATGATGAATCGTGATGATAGTGGGCGAATAACGGGCAAGACATGGTTGGTCATGATTGACAAGGGTCGGTGGATGATACTGGTTCTGCAGTGACATCATGATTATTTGTTGCGGGTTGTGCTGGTTCAAATACTGTAATTTAGTTGATGGTGGACAACCAGCCACAAGCAACACCAGCCGAAATATGTGCAGCAATTTCTTGTTGTGGGTCCCAGCCGCGTATCCCGGGAAAGCCCATACATACCCATGAATAACTGCAACTACTGTCTGTTTATCATCTCCATGGCCAAGCATGATTAACTATTTGTCAATGGCTACGAAGCATGATTAGCACTGGTTAGCCATTATCAGCTACCTATTCACATAATATTTACTTGCTATTAGCATAGCTAATCATAGCTATCAATCATAGCTATCGTCAACTACCTTGGTTTAACCTTCGTTACTTATAGCATTAACCAATGATGGTCACCGTCTACTTGCCATGTTTCGTCACTGTTTGCCTTGATCATCGCCTGCTGAAGCTCGGAATCCCCAACTTATCTTGCCGCTAGCTGGTTCCAGCTGAACACCTAAGCCTATACAATGACGGCTATGGGTCAATATCAGCCATCAACAATGGGGGATGATTACCAACAATAATAGGGAACACAATGGTCAATGATGGTACAAGATTCTGCATGTTTACGGAAGCTCCTTCAGATCCCCTAGAAATCACTATTTAAGCTCTGGGCATTGACATAAATGACATGCGGATGAGTTATCGCGTGATATTTTGCAATTAGTTTGTAATTAAACCAGGGCTTTCCTGTAGAGTTTGCATCAACGAACCCTGATTCATTCTGGACAGTCTACTTGTTAGCCACATCCAACGAATTCCCACCATCTTCCTGGAAGCAAGCTTCAGTGCAGCCTCAGCCCCAAGCAGTGTTTGACTATATCTATTTCAGGGTAATGCACTACCTATTGAACAGATCATTGTGGGAATGTCCAAACATGTTTACCATGGTGAAGTTATGCAGATTTTGTGTGGTAAGTGGAACTACCGGCCCCTAAAGCAACTTGCATGTTCAATAGTATTGTATATTTATGAGTACATATGTACATATATATATATATTATTTATTTATTCATTTATTTATTCATTTATTTATTTACTTATTTATTCATTGTTTTAACTTTTTTATTTATTTATTTATGTATTTGTTGCTTTGTGCCCAGTCATTGCTGACTTTACATCATTCGCCAAGCATGCTTCACTCGGCAGTATGGCTTTTTTTGTTTTGGCCCTTTGGGCACATCTAGTCTGTTGCTTAGCCGTGTAGTTGGTATATTAGCCGTGTAGTTGGTATATCCCCTTAAAAATGTGGGTGATTATTCCGCCGACTATGAACCATTAACCAGCCTGTGAACAGTTGGTTGGTAGGTAGGTTGGTTGGTTGGGTATATCTCGTAGCTTCCCTGATGTTCGCTGGTCGGGTGAGGCACATCCCCAATGTCACCACCTGTCACCACCCGTCACCAGGTGCCGCCTTGCGTGGTCTTGCTGTGTCACACCAAGCCCATGCCAAAACGCGGGGAGGCGCTCTGGGAGTGGTGCTGAACGTTCCAAGCGAACTCATCAGATGCCAGGCAGCACCATTTTTTTCAGACTGAATGGTACTGATACATATACCGGTACCATTGGTCCATTGGTATTACTTAATTTGCGAAAATTGAAAGTGTACCATTTTGATACTGATATTGATACGATCATCTTAAGATGGTACTGGTATCAGCATCTCTTGACTCTTTGACACCGGCGAGTCCATTCTTTTTGATAGGAGCCGAGAACTAGCCAAGAGTTAGAGACCAGCTTCTACCCGTCATGGGAGAAACCATCAACTTCCAAAGTCTAAGACGAGGGACCAACACCACTTAGACGGTCGCCTTTCAGATGAGAGGAAGATCAGATTGCGAACGGTTTTTATGATTTGAAACTGAGCACGGAGGATGACAAGATCGGGTTTTGTTTGCTCTTTTTACAGTCCGGCATCGTTTATGCAGACTCCTGAAGCAACATTTTCAGGAGAGGATAAACCAGCTTCTAAGTTTCGGGGGGAATGAACTCCGAAGCGCAGCAAGAGTCTCCAGCTGACAAGCTAATCTTAGAGAGTCAGCAAGTGTACCCATAGGCTGGATGTGGCTGGATATCAACTGTGATATCAACACAGATGATCAGATAAATCAGTTTACCCAGCAGCCTGCTTGAAAATTGAGCAGTGACGAGTCACCGATACTTCTTTTATTAAGCACTGGGTGGCTACCAACGCTACCAGGTACATTCTGCATGGGCAACTAGCCCCCAGATCAACTTGGAATATGATCGAAATCTAGTCACATCTTAAAACCGGCTATGGTACTGTTATGATATTCTACTTCTTCGCATTATTGGAACCACTATAAATCCAGTATAAATCCAGAATCTATTAAATCCAATCACGAACTTTCAGTGGTGAAATCTGAATGTCACAATGGAAGTTCCTGGGAAGTTCCTGGGGGTCTCTGTGGAATCGTTGAAGCACCAGCGACCCCTCCCCTGTGCCCATTCCTGGCTGCTAGGAGGCCCGTGAGGAGGACGGAAATGGGGTGCGGGGTGGACGGGGTGGCCTGCGAAGGCCTTGTTAGATGGTTAATAGTGGTTGCTACTTAGGGACTTAGTCGTCGATCATGGCCCTCATGGCTCATACTGTTTGTTAATGGATAATAGCCAACCATGATGGTTAAACAACTGCTAGTTGGTGGTTTGATTGACATATTCTCCCCCCCAATACTTGGGATGTGGGTTCCGCCTAATCAGTAAATCACCAGCTACTGAGCTGTCGACAGTTGGGGGTTGATTGACATGGATCTCCAGCATGGCTTGCATAGGCAAAAATTTGTCAGAAGAATGCATAGGTTTTGGAATATTCTTGGAATACAGGGATACGTATTGCAATTTGGTGGTTTCTCAAAATAGAGGTACCTTCAAATCATCCAGTTTATCAACCATTTTCAGTAATCAATCAATCAATCAATCAATCAATCAATCACTTTGTAGCACCTCCATGTTGAGAAACCCCCATCTGGATGCAAAGGATCGCACCAGTTTGCTGAAATGCCATTTCGGCGGCTGAAGATTGTTAACCACCCAAGGGTGCTTCGCAAATATCGGCTCCAAGTACCTACAATTAGGTAGTAGGTGATGAGATGTGATCAGTGGACATTTCCACAGACGTGACACCTTCAACTTAGTTTATTTGTGGCTAGCCTGGTATATAGCTGGGTTTTGCGTCATTCTAGGATTTCCTTAGCAACCATCGTTATCGTCCAGGCATTGATACTGCCTCGGTGTCTGCTCCGCAGGATTCTTGGCGCTATGAGGGCACATCAGCGGAGAAGATCCTTTGCAAGTCCCGAGCTGAGTTCATCCAACAAGCTGGTACAGATATGTACAGATTACGAAACCGAGCGCGCTGCAGCATACATCAAGAGTTCCTGGCTAAAGTAATCGGTGATAATTGTTATGATATAGCAAGTATAAGCCTTCAGAATGGTTGATACTGGTTCATGATTGCCAACAATTCTATTATGGGATGTTCACAACTACAGTACCCAATTTGGTTTAGAATCTGTGTTGGCCACAATCGAATAATCAAACCCAGAAACGAAGATGTCACGAGGAATATCAATTTGGCAGCAGGCGCAGCACTTGTTTCAGTCTGTTTCTGGTATGAACCCTGGCAGTTGTCGCCAGTCCAGCTTTGACACAAAAATCTGGGTTTGTCCATTCATAAAAGGTGGAACACCCAGTTTGCTGGTTGCCCTATCAAGAATGATGACCAGGGATGGTTGGCGGGGACCACCATGGCTATGGATACACCAGTAGCCACGCCCATTGCATGGCACTGAGGAACTTGGACTTTGCAGATTCCATCTATTACCAGGTGTGGCCTGCAGTGTTCGGACGTCCTGGTGGGGCATGGGGCATGTAGCCAGTGATTTGGCCTCCAAAAACTGCGCGAGCAATGCTCTTGGCTGATGAAGTCATAGTGAAGTGTTTCATGTTCTATGTGTTTCTGCTTGCTCCTCCTATTCTGTGAGCGTTTTTTCACGCTGCCGTTGTGCAGTCTCGACCAACGAATCAAAAGAACCAGAAGTTGGTCGAATGGACCCACAGACCCAAATCCAGCTGTCTGACCCTCGAGACCACCTTTGGACGGCCACTGCCAGCAGGGGTTCGCTGGCAGTGGACATTCACCAGGTTCAATTCATGAGTGGACGTGCCATCCAGCCCTTCGTGGAGCAGGAGGATGCTGAGTTGTCTTTTGGTTGCAGCTGGCTTGCTGGTAGCTGGCCCATTTGCGATCGATCCAACCTGGCCACTGTTTCCAGACTAGAACGGAAGCACCCCCCAATGTATGATGCCTGGCTGGTTTTATCACTAGCATTGTTAACAATCTCCCGCTTATCAGCAAAGGGATCCACCTGTTCTCCGAGGTCCAGTCGGACTGTGTGCGGAAAATTCTACACTTGAACTGGTTCATTTGTTTCATCATTTATTGAGATGGATTGTGAGACAAGGAAACCATCAAACAGTTGTAATGCCATGCAGACAGCCCCCCTAGATCTTTCTTCACCAAGCTGTACTGTTGCTGGGGATTGACACAGCCAACTTCTTGGTGGGGCAAACCTTTTGGATCTTATTCAACGCCAGACCCTCGAATGTCAACTGCATATTTTTCTATATATTGCATGTCTTTTTTGCAAAATGAAACTCAAATGAGCATCTTGGAAGACTTGAATGTCTTTGAAGCAAATTGAACTCGAATAAGCATCTTTGAAGACTTGGCCCACAAGACCGAGGATTTGTGTGTGTAAGGCATTCAATTGCCATGACGTTTCAAATCGTTTTGATTCTGGGTGCTGCCACTTAGTGGTCCTTTTAGTTGATGTTATGGGGGTTCACTGTTGGACTCGTCAGAAGCATGGTTCAAAGAGTTTTGAGCATTGATAATGATAATCTGAACAATGGTTCATGTTATCCTAATGCCAATAAAAGAAATCTTACTGTTTTGATCTACCGAGGAATTATGCAAGTATTTTCGCAATATGTCTTGACCAACCTACATGCATACATCCATCCTAAGCCAATTTGTGGTTTAACCACTGCTCACCGCGTCAACATGACAGGCTTCACGCTGGACAGTTGACCCATCAGCAATGAAACACACTGTGATTGGTTGATTCTTAAAATCGCTGGGATCCCAACCAAACAATGAACAGTGAACCAACCAACCAGGATTGTTATATCACCTCAGGTTGATGACCACATTGATGCAACTAACCGGGTTGTTTGGTTGCTGAGATTTCTGGGACCAGTAAGTAATCCTTGGCACACTCTTGTTGTTGGTGCTCTCCGCATAACCGCCAACTTGTTGCCAGGTTGTTGGTGGGTACATCACAAACCATCATATTGCGATTGTGTTTGCATACAATATAGTTTTAACCTCACCCTCAGCACAATCACGCTTAACCACAGACTTAAGTCACTTCAGCACTCTTGATCACTACTGAGCTCCATGAACATCAATGAACCCAACAGACTGACCACCATTGAACCACCATTTAACCACCATTTAACCACCATTTAACCACCATTTAACCGAACCACCGATGAATCTCACAGAACTGACGTTGCGCAAGCTACCGGCTTCCGTGGGGCTGGCGGCTTCACTGAGGCTCCAAGACGAGGTCCCCCGGGCGACGTTGCGCTTGCTCTGCACCAACATGGTGATCCATGTGCCCCGGCGAGGTTGCGCCAGTGCAGGTTGCAGGTGACCACGACACGACTGCAGGCGATCCGACCAGCGGATCCAGTGCCACCATGATTCATAGGAGCCAGTGAGTACTGCTGGTTTCCAGCATTGTAACTGGGCTTGTTGACCTACTATTTCATGCGAACTGGAAGAACTGGAAGCATAGGACTCACTGATTGCTTCACAACACAGGGCCCTGGATCTGTTGGACAAACTGCTCCTAGCGGATCTCGATGGGTTGAGAATGGTGGATAAGGATCATGCCCTTCCCAGGCTACCTACGATTTCATGGTAAGTGGAAGCACAAGGCTTGATATACCTTGATGATGCTTGATGTTGATGCAGAACACAACCGTGGGATTGGTTGCAATGATAATGCTACCTGCAACTGTTCGGCTGCAATGTTGCGAGCTCAGGATATGGTTGAGAGCAAGGTCCGCCAGAACTGAACCTCGGCTGCGCCGGCGGAGCAGGTGAACGCACCCCCAGGGTCCACTGCTATCCACTGACCATATTCGCTTTTGGCCATGCAATTTGTTTTATTATGTGATAAGGTTTGTTTTTTTTCTTTTTTGTCCGACTTTTTTGATACTATAGTTCAAGTCGTTTGATTAGTCCACATGTTGGGTTGTCGTCGTTGTTGCTGCTGTTCTTGTCGTTATGCTTATTCCCGAACATGTATATCTAACATGGCAGAGAAGCGCCCCTAATTTAGGGTTTGGGTGCTCTGGAGTTGTCGATCAATTCTGGTACCCCATGGTCCCCAAAAATTATCCCATTAATCATAGAATTTTACTGATGTATTCCCGTCTTTCTTTGCTCATTAAACGACATTAAACATCGTTCAGAATCATTCACCGCTCCACCACAACAAATTCACCGCGGCCAACCATCATGAAGTATTCCCTCTGGTCCTGTTCCTGTTCCAGCTGTTGCTCTTCTTGTTGTTCTTGTTCTTCTTGTTGTCGTTGTTGTTGCTGCTCCTGCTGTCATTTTTGTTGTTGGTGCTTGTTCGTGGTCATGCCCACTATCATTAAGCATGCTGAAGCATTTACAGGCCCACTATGAGTCATTCCGAATTCCTAACCGTCATCAACAGTTAGTTGGTGCTTGTTGTTGGTGATGCAGCATTGATACTAACCATTGGAAACGATGACAATCCCATTTGAATAAACCACCATCCAGTTTCATTATAAAGAGCTGGTGATTTTCCAGTATAGAAGTCGAATAGCTCGATTTTATGATGGTTTACCATGGATTTACCACGTAGATTACTGTGTTGCTGGCAAGTCAAATTCCATTATGGTGATAATACCATTTTACTACAAATACTTGGTATAGTTACTATAAATCAATCAATTTTCACTATAAATACCATTTCACTATAAATAGTTTCACTATAAAGATACTTGGTTCATGACCCAGTTGGATCTACAATAACCGAACCACGAAGATGAGGTGCCACGGCCTTTGCAATCATCCCAAATCGCAGCCTATCGGTTGGGGCACTCAGAGCCTGGTGGCGACTGTTAGGTTGATGATCGTGGCGGAATTGAGGGGATATGGCTATGGGTCAATATTAATCAACCAACTAATGGGGGACTTCCACCAACAATATTAGGGGAACCAGGGGTACAGGGTTTTGACCCACAGCCATATTCTCGTCATGCTTCCAGTTACCAGTACAGTAGGTAACCAGCTGGTTTCTTCCATTGCTGTTTGGGATTGGGTACCTACTATAGTGGTAACCGGAGCATAGGGTACTTTTCAACATTCAGATGGGGTGGGAATCGAACAGATTGGTTGTTGGATACCCCAATCTTATTGTGGTACCGATGACTGGAACAGTAGTGTTGCCTGAAGCTCGCAGAATGAGTATCTGAGTGATGTTGTTTCATGTTGTTTCCATTATTTTCACGCAGTAATATAAAGCGAATCCCTTGTGCCTCTTGAGGTATGATCCAAACTAAGGACCAATATAGGTGTTTCTCAAGATAGGTGTATCTCCAAATGATCCATTATACACATTTAATCGAATGAACCAGCCATTTTGTCATCCATTATACACATGAATCTAATAAACCAACATCCATTTTGGGGGTCCCCAAACTGGCGCTGGGTCTCTGCCATCTAATATGGACACCCCATTCGGAGGTCGCTTGCCGGCGACCTGCAGGGAACCAACGACTCGTAGGTAGCTAGGTACCGTACGTGTTGTTCACAGTGCTAGGTTTCAAATGGCGAGTTGGGTCACTATGAACCAACAATATAATGACCGGTTCATGGTTAATAATAGGGGATGATAACTGTCAATTATAGGGGATATATACCACCTATACTTAATCACCCAACAAATGGGGGATGATCACCAACAATTTCATGGGGAAAACAATGATTAATGATGGGGGAACCAGGGGTCCAGGGTGAACTGACCCACGGCCAAATTAACTTCCCAACTGTGCTTTGAGCAGATGGTATCTAGCTGTGTTGCTCGTGGTATTGGGCAACACCTTCATATCTACCATTTCAATGAGGCTATTTTCAAGGGATGCATGAATATGCATATTTGTGATAACTCACGTTTAAAAAAATGCATGAGTATGTATATGTTTACAGATAGATATATTTGTATGAAATGTTTACATGTATATATATATATAGGTAAATATTACATTTGGATTTGTACAAATATAGCTACAAACACAAAAGTCACTCTTTGCACATGTCTGTATTCAAATACATCCTTCCAGCTAGTGGCAATGGCGGAACTGCTCAGCTGTGGAAGTGGACAAACAGAGGTTTGGTCACTATTTGACGTCGAGCAAACTTGTTGTCATGTTTCACAGCATAGCCACACACCATAGATATCTGATGTTGAGCAAATGTCTGACGTGAGACGTGAGACGTGAGGTAGTTAATCCTTTTCTAATCATTTTCTTATGAAGTCAGGCCCACTACGCCCCTCCTACTATGGGGATGTCAATCATTCCATGTCGGTGTCCAATGGCGACAGCAGGTGGCAGAGTTCATCTTCAAACAGGCATTCGGTCCCCCGGTGAATTCACCATGGAAAGTGGCGAGTCACCAGTAGGTACTGAGTAGGTTTCGGAGATATTTTTGGGGGTGCGTACTTCGATGTTAAGTTCACCTAGAGCATTCGCAAAAAGTGCACAATGGGTGACCCAACCGGCGATGCACTGATGGGTTGCTCAGCTTTCATTCAAAGTGTTTAGGATTTGGTATTTGTAGTATTTTAGCGCTGTCATTGCGGGAGCAGCTGAGCAATTCAGCGTTGATCCGGATGATTTTTTGCGGCTTTCCATGGTACTTTGCTTTTCTTTCGCAATTTGGGCTCAGTATTTCTACATACTGACCTAACCATTAATATCGAAAGCTTTTCTTGCCCAGCGGAATCTGGACAAGGTCTACTTGTACATTTCAAGGCACGACGGTCAGTGACATATTTAGACCATACAACCTGTGCTGTATATATATATATATATTAATTATGGTTGTGCTACCACCATGTTTTTTTTTTGCATTTCGATAAGATTCATGCGCCGTCACTGGTAGCAAGCATGCATATATCCAATACATGCATTATATACAGTCCTGTCAAGAAATGATGTTGGGGAAACACGGTTCAGGGAAACGTGCGGCCCTGTGCACTGCATATATACATATAATATCTGAATAAATCAAAAAAATATACATGATATGTAATTAATACTCTGGCATACAGACACAGACAAACACACACACACACACACAGATACTATATGTCTATTAGCATGGGCCTCCAAAACCCTGAAAAAGGTAGTTTCTTAGACTCCAAAATATGGGTTGTACAAACTTTAAGAATGATGGTTTTTGGGGGCCAATGGTACGTATGTGTGAATTTAGCTATAGTTAACCTACAGTACCACAACTGAAAGTTAGTTGCCCTAGTTAGTTAACCCTATAGTTATAAACCAACTTTGCTAAATAGGGGGTCCCTCCTTGTATATACCCACAAAAATGATCAGAATGAGCCAGAGCCCTTGAGGGCTGTCCAACATTTCCCTTGGGATCGGCTGTGTGGACTTTGGTATACTATTATACCGTAGTTCACAGATGTTGGGTCCCAACCTCGGGGTCACAGAAGCGTACAGAAATTGTTGGGAAATAGCTGGGAGATTTCGGACAGTTGCGACTCGTGATCTTTACTGGTTGAGAATCAATTTGAGAAACAACCCTGTGTGGCTCGTTGATGATTGAACACCACCAAAGGAGCTGTTGAAACCAATGCAAGTATTGTCAAAATGCGATTGGTGTTGGGATTCCCGCTCATAGCACCTGAATGGCGTGAACAGAGGGCGCACCAGCCATCCTCAAATGATTGGCACTTTCTTTTCAAACAGCGAAGACAACTTGAAGAGAACGATTACTTAGAGGTGCTCCCTTCGTGTGAACATACTCGACATTTTTTGGGGGCTGGTTTTCCTTTTGTTGTACACTACCTCTATCATCTACTATGCATGCAGATTCCTTCAATTTGCTTCCTTGATTCAAAGTTCATGGTTGCTTCAGGTTGATGGTTTTCATTCGTTTCTCAAAATAGGGAACCCGTAAAAATGGTTGGTTTATTCCTATGGATGGTTAATAAGCTGGATGATTTAGGGGTACCGCTGTGGCTTGAGACCCTCATTTGGTGGCAGGTGGAAGACATCGAAGAGGAGCTCCTCCAGGAATTGGCGCAAACTTCTTCGGGCGAGGAGCGCGGAGTGCGGATTTGCCATTGGGCGGTGCGGCTTACCCCTCCCTGGGCTGTTTAGATCAGCCCACAAGTCAAAAAAATCGTGATTGATTAATTGCCATTGCTACTCAGAGATTCGGAACAATCGTTCATTGAAACAGTTCTTGACACTGGTCAAAATCTTATTAACCATCTAGAATCTATGAAACATCCATTAAGAATCTATCAACATCTCATTGAGCACTACCACTACAATCCACTTTTGGAATGAATCCATTGACCTTGGCTGGGCGTGCCAGGACAATGCGGCAGAAGCCAGCGGCGAGGGACAGGAAGGCGGGGTGATGTGAGGGCCACTTCCAGGCATGGCAATACAGCACGTAGGCTCCCCGATTGCCACAGCTATGCAAGCAGCATAGCTGTCGAGCTACACAGTTATGATTGTGGTTTCAATATGTTTCAATCATATTCTCTAGTTACTGTTAGATTTTTGGCTACCCTTCACCGGAATCATGGCATAACCATGACTGGCAGGCGGTTCTCACTTCACGCTGTCTTCCGCCCACAAAAGGTAAATGATTAGGGTGCCTTCAGCCGTGGCTTAGTAACCGTTGAGGGTGAATGATGGTGAATAAGAACAAACAAGGTGTGATGTGACGATCGCAAATGTACCCTTGTTTGATAATGATTGATTACCCTTACAAATGATCAGTTTACAGGGACTTATAGTAGTTGATGATGGTTGACATTGCTCACTGTAGTAGTGTTTCTGAGTGGTCAACAACAACCACAAAACAGACAATCAGTCAGTCATGCTTGAAATTGTTTGAATTCTGCAATTGTTTTAGGACATGTTATTTAAAAGCCATAGGCAAGAATGGTTCATGATGGTGAATTATATAATTAGTGATTAGTAGCGCTGAGTGCTGGTGGATAGTCAATGACACTTGCTGATGATTCATGATGTGATTGAAGAACGGTTGATTCATGGTTGTTTGCTGATTAATAGCTGATTCATGGTTGATTCAGTTAGTGTTTTTTCAATAGTTAATCAGTGGTTCATTCCTGGTGAACTATGGCTAATAGTGGTTCATTCAAGTCATCTAAATCGATCAAGTCGGGAGTCCAATACGTCGCGCAACCGCAGCATTTTTGGCTCAACTGTGTTCCACCCCCGCTGTTGACGACACCCGTTGGACGTTCCGAACGGCCTTCCAATGGCTCCCCCCGCGGAACCCCCGTTGCCACGAGTTTCGACCGAAGCGACGCTGTCGACCCAGACCGGCAGGGCAAATCGCTTCAACCGAATCCGTGAGGCCACAGACACATGGATCGATCGTTTTTTTTTTTGTTTCTGGTGTTTTGTTGTGTTTCAGCTAGCGGGCTCAGCCCACAGACAGCTTTCAAAGTCAAAGTTTTGTTGTGTTTTTTTGGGGGGTGTAAATGTAAATGTGTGGATCCCTCCAGTGACATATTGGAGGTTCGAAATTCCTTCGTTCATCTCCATTGCAAATTTCATCTCTAGTTCCCCGTCAGATCCATCATGGTGGTTTCTCACAATAGGGGTACCCCCAAATCATCCTTTATATTACAGCAATCATTTGTATTAATAGACCAAGCATTCTTGAAGTTCCATATATGGCTTGAGAACCCCCCCTTATAGCAGTTGTTTAACCCGTATCGTTGGTAATTAATTGTCACCTATCATTAACCATATCATTATCCACCATGTGGACCGTTCCTTGTCAGATCCATATGGTCCACTGCTCGTCGCAGGCGTTGCCGGGTCCCGGGTATTTCAGTTTCCACACCGCAAGTTCTACGAGCACTGTGAATCTGGAGGCGAGAAGCGGACAGGGGTTGCAGGGTTTGGTGGCGAAGAGCCGGAGGTTTCTATCCCAGGATTCATGATGGTAAATGATGGTTAATTAATGATGATAAGATTGGGTGGTTAATGATGATTAATGATGGTCTAGAGTCTAGAGTCGTCTCCTGGTTCGACAGGAACCCGAGATCGTGATCTACGGGCGAGCGAGGGACAAGATTGAAGTTCCCAAGGCGGGATTGGCAGTTCCACCCACAATCGGCCCCCCCAACCCACGGAGTTTAGGGTTTTCTCCATGGTTGTTTCTCGGACTCTTCATTGCTGTAAATGATTACTATTGATAACTGGGGGTGCGTGTATGGCTTGAGAAACCACCATGTCATTATTTCTTTGTTGCACGTTGCAGTTTCAATGCTATACGATGCTTTTTTCGGATCTGGTGATGCGATTTCTGTCCAAAGCCGAGTCTGAGGTGGAGCGCAAGGGGTCGCGTGACGACACGGATCGCGAGCCTTCCAACACCGTCCTGTTGCTCATCCGCGGTCATCATGGGCGGCTCCGGTCCGGAAGTGAGTAAACATTGAGAAAATCGAGTTGTATGATGTTCTATGAAATTCTTCCTTAAGTTCAAAACCAGAGAAAACCAGACAGGCAACAGATTGCGACACGAGTTTGCAGATTAATTTGCATTACGCAGGACATTTTTCGAATCTATATCTTATATCTTGCTGTGACTGCAAGATTTTTTCATTCACCAATAATGCTCCACCCGTCATTACCTACATTTGGGTCACCAACCCATGGCGAATTTCCGGCAGCTTCCTGAGGTTTTGGCTGTGTTCAACCATTGCTTTGAAGGGGGTTGCTACGCAACTCCTTTTCGCCTGCCAGAAAGCGTTGCAGAAAGATTTGAATTTCCAGCTGAGTCCTTCGGAATGATGTGCTGGGTTTCTTTAAGAAGGGGGTGCCCCAACAAAGAATTGTTGGAATAGTAGTCAATCTGATGATGCTGCATTGGATTTGCAGGGTCAGGCAAGCCCAACTAGTGATGGCGACAGAAATAGATTAACTTTTCTTTCCGAAGACTACCAGATGGACAACGATGGGCATCAGGTTTTGGCAGCTCTGTTGCACTGCAGCTGTACTTCTGAACGTTTTACCCTATGCTTTCAGTTGCCATTAGCTGGTTTCTACCGTTGTTGCTCGGGGTTGGTTACCTACTACACTGGGCACTTGTTCCTCTCCCTTTGTCGCAGGGCGTAGGTAGGCCAGGCAAAAGGTCTTATTGTGACAGTATAGAATTCACAATTGACTTGCAACTGTGCAAGCACTGGTGTCTGTCCACCATTCAGAACAGCCAGAAGTTTTAAACCCAATTCAACCACAGTGAGATTGCAGAGACTGCGGTGCATGAAAATAGTTTGATTACTATATGACTATAAATGGTTCATAAAGAATGGTTACTACAGACACTTAATACGGGTTCCCTACTTCTGGCATCCAGAAATTCTCTGATTCATTTATGTGGCGTGTGCGATCCCGGATCCCCAAAATAACAATTTAATACAATTCATCACAGCCACTACCACCTTCCTGAAAATCAACAAGCAAATCGACCAGGGAGCTCAGTGAAGTTCCATGTGTTGCCTTAGTCCAATTTTGCAATGCAAAGTTCTGCCTGAGGTCATTTTGCCGCGCTGACTACGATGCAGATGCTTTTGACCAATTTGGCTGGACCCTTATGGGCTATTTTGGCAGACCGTGGCACCCTGCAGAAAAAGACGATTCTCATCGTGGGCTGTTTGGGAGAAGGAATCTCAGCCACTTGCTTTGCCTTCGTGCCCAACTTTGAGATGATGATGGTTGTCCGTGCCTTCAGTGGCTTTTTCCTAGCAGCCCTAAGGCCAGTGTGCAACGGAATCGTTGCAGATCTAACCAGCGAGAACCAACGTGGGAAGGTTTTTGGGAGAGTCCAAGGAGCTTTGCTGTTCGGCATGTTCGTTTCTGACCTGATTGCCGATACTTGCTTTTGCTGGAAGCAGATTCTCTTTTTTCCATTTTTTCCAAGTTACAACAAGCCGTGGCTTTCTTTTCCAGGTCTTTTATGGTCGTATCATGAAATTGGCAAGTGACTTCACATTTCCCCAAGTCATTTTGGCCAGTCATGTTATGCCAGTTATGGACACCTCTCTGAGGTCAACATGGCCAACCAGTCCTACTGGCTTCCTGGTGCCAATCGCGACCTCCCGGGCTGGCGCTTCCTCTTCGCAGCCGCCGGAGTGCTGGGGATGTCCCTAGCGCTTCTGCTGAGATTCTTCCTGGTGGAACCCCCATCCAGACGGGACATGCCGGAGCTCCCTGATGGCGAGGTGAAGCCTGCGAGTTTCCTCACCGTTGTTGGACAGGACACCGGTAGATGTGCATGGTTGATGAATGATTGATTGATTGATTGATTGATTGATTGATTGATTGAATGATTGATTGATTGATTGATTGATCGATTGATTCATTGATTGATTGATTGATGGTTTATAATAGTTAACAATGGTTGATGAATGGTTGATTGATGGTTTATAATGGTTATATAATTAACAAGTAATTAATATGGCAGTTGGGTTCCGCTCAACCCCAGGCCATAACATGATTGTTACAACGCAACACGATGCAATAGAAATAGACAATACAATCTCTGATTTCAGAAGGCGTAACCATGGTATATCGCACCGATTCGAACCAGGATGCGGTATAGGCTACACCCCCATGGACCATGTGACCGGTGCAGGGTGGGGTGTCTTTACCCGTCTCCTTTCCAGATCTCAGATCTGTATGCCGGCCTTTCACGATGATGGTGACGATTGCAGCTATCAATTCCATTGGCTAGGGGGTTAATGGTTAGGGGGGTTATGATGGCTTAGATGTGGTTAAGATGGCTTACTTTCAGGATAAGTCATGATAAGTCATGTCTTTCCTGATTGTTTTCCCGTCGTTGTGTTGCTGGAGCATGCTGGAGCCCAACTTGTGAAGGAGCTTTGTGCTGTGATGCAGTTCTTGCGCATGCCCACCTTCCTCATTTTGGTCTTCATCGGAATCTTTGCAACGATTCTCGACTGCATCAGTCGCACTGGGACCCCATCACACCTTTGGTTGTCACCCAACTTCGATGCAGAAAGACATTTAGATTGTATTTATGTCTTTCAGCCATCATGAGCCATCAAGAATACGTGGTTTTAAAAGTAGGACGTGATATTTTGTTCCAATATTATCATGGAAATTCCTTTACTTAACCATTATCAAAAGAAGTTTGGAAGTGAAACGTCCGACTTGTGGAAAGTTGAAGCAGTCAGTGATCAGATCACAGAGAAGATCAACAATATGTGTGCGTGACTGGTAGGAATCACGCGAGATGCAGCATTTTTCCATAGTTTTGTGCTCCGGGATGATCGAAAAGGTCGGCTCGTCAAGTTGGTGCGGAGGTGAGTTGGGAAAGCTATCAGTCAGAAATGCACAACGGCGAAACGGACATTTGCAAGTCATAATCACGAATCAACACAAATGATAAGACAATGATAAGAAGTAAAATCATCGTTGTCATCATCCATCATCCATCATCCATTATCCATCATCCATCATCGATCATCCATCATCCAACATCCATCATCATCATCATCATCATCATCAACATCAACATCATCATCATCATCATCATCATCATCATCACCATCACCATCATCATCATCACCATCGCCGTCGTCATCATCATCATCGTCATCATCATCATCATCGTCATCATCATCATCATCAGTCATCAGTCATCAGTCATCAGTCATCAGTCATCAGTCATCAGTCATCAGTCATCAGTCATCAGCCATCAGCCATCAGCCATCAGGCATCAGGCATCAGTCATCAGTCATCAGTCATCAGTCATCAGTCATCAGTCATCAGCCATCAGCCATCAGCCATCAGCCAGCAGTCATTAATCATCAATCATTAATCACCAATAATCAATCATCAATCGTCAATCGTCAATCATCAATTATCAATCGTTAATCGTCAATCGTCAATCATCCATCATCAATCATCCATCATCCATCATCCATCATCCATCATCCATCATCCATCATCCATCATCCATCATCCAACATCCAACATCCATCATCCATCATCCATCATCCAACATCCAACATCCATCATCCATCATCCATCATCCAACATCCAACATCCATCATCCATCATCCATCATCTCAGTCATCAGTCATCAGTCATCAGTCATCAGCCATCAGCCATCAGCCATCAGCCAGCAGTCATTAATCATCAATCATTAATCACCAATAATCAATCATCAATCGTAAATCGTCAATCATCAATTATCAATCGTTAATCGTCAGCCTCAAACCGGCGCTTCCCAGTAGTGGGCAGGTTTCGCGACAGAGGGCCGGATTAGAGTGCCATGGAGAATCCTTCGGGGGGCATGCATCTCAAGGTGTTGGCCCTGGGGGAAACGGCTATCAGAGTTGCCACGACTTTGGGTGAGGGTGTGCTACACACTGACCGGAGTTGGGTGAACCAAATTGTGGTGGGTATCGAGCTGACCTTGGACAACTATCGTATCTCATGGTACGAAGGAGAATTTCACATCCATGCATGGCGTGATGAAGGCGCCAAGATTTTCCTGAAACCATGTCTCAAGCGTGGCAGGGTGAATGCAGCAGAGGTGTTTGCCGGTTTGGCCGGATGGACTTCTGTAGTGGAAGGGGCAGGATTCACTACGAGTCTTGTCGTTGAGAAAGATCTGGACACTGCTCAGTGTGCGGCTCAGAAGTTGAATGCTCCGATGATGTCAGCAGAGCAGTACATTCATGGTGTGCTGAATGGAGTGGAGTACAACACGGTGGTGCTATGTGATGATGTCACTTCGGCATCTACATGGGTGGCAGTTGGATTGGCCAATGTTGGGTTGGTGGTGGGTTCCCCGCCTTGCCCACCTTGGTCATCGGCGGCTAGTGCCAGGGGATTGGAAACGGAAGAGGGGCAATCCTTCCTTCAGTTTCTACAGTGGAATGCCCACATTGGGATGCCTCTGGTGATCGTTGAGAATGTGCCGGGAATCCTCAAGCATCCCGATTTCAGGAGCATGGTCCAACAGGTGGAGAAGCAGGGACTGTACTTGGCTCTCTCAGGAGTGTTCAATTGCAAGCAGATCCTACCACTCAATCGTGATCGCTGGCTCGGGACGTTTGTACATAATTCTGTGAGATTGGACGCAGGACGTGTACAGTTGGCAAACGCCATTTCATTTGTCAACAGATCATTTGCCGCTGTCTCATCATCCCCGTCTATTGACATCGTCGATGTGTCCCATGTCAACATGTCCGTAGAAGAAAGACAGGCCCTGACTGTCCAACCACATGCCATGGAAGCCATGGGTAAGGTTGAATTTGCCCCTCAATGGTTGAAAGATAAAGTGAAGACTGCCAAACCGGAGGACCTAATCAAAGGGCGAGTTCTTAGTGTTGACAAGCAGTACTCCGGGTTCATGGCCATGTACGGAAGCCAACATAAGCTGGACAGTGCCCTTCTCTCTTCGAAGGGTCTTCACACAGTGATCATGCAGGATGAGAAGGGATTTCGGTACTTCCCCTTGGGAGATGGTGTCGGCCATGGGGTACAGTCCCGATACTGTCCTCTCAACAGACTTGGTCAAATCATGGCGCACGGCTGGGAACGGCATAGCTAGTGCTCATGTGTGGTTGGCCATTTACAAGACACATGTCATGCTCGGAGATGAGTCACCTTTCTCCCCCCATGCAAGATGTTTGCCAATTGATCCAAGAGCTCAAGACACAGGGTATCCAGCTGTCCGAATATGAAACTGTGGTTGACAATGGTTTCTGGGTGCTTCGCAAACCATGTATGGAAGCTGATGAGACTGATGAACAGGATGCCAAAAAACGCAAGTGTAATGATGATAAGGTTGAACCCACCGTGCCAGCCACTGTTCCGTTCACCGTGGAAGCAGGGAAAGCTACCAAAAATTTCGTGATTGCCCCAGAGTTTGCGCAATTGGATGATCCACGAAAGGTTGCTGCTGCTTGTGACAGTCATGTTGGCATCATTGCAATTTTACAACATGTTGAGAATCATTGGATCATGATTGTGAACGGCAAAGTTGGTGATACAGTGGCTGATCTCATCACCAGAGGTTTGCCCCATGCCAAACCAATGCACTTCCAAGCTTTCAAGATGCAAGGAAAGGATGCGGAGTGGTCGAGCCCAATCGACAAAGCCAGTTTGCACACCATTGTTTTCTCACCGGTGAGCCAGCCAATTGTGGTGCATGTCCCACGGTTGAATGAAGATGTTGAACTACAAATCGATGTCACCTGGACGGTTCGTACCATGTTGGCTTATGTTGCTTCACAACTGCAGTGCAACCCTGATGCAATTGCTGTTCTTCGCAACCAAGCCATGCTCAAAGATCAAGAATTTTTGGGGGCATATGAAAGCACAGAGTACAAGCTCACTTTCAAAGCATGCATGCCGGGATATGTGTCATGGGACCGTGAAGCTCAGGCCGTTCAGGATCCAGGACTCAAACCTGAAGTCCCAAACCAAAGAAGAGTGGTTGCCAGGCATCCGATGCGCAAGGTGATTCGTACCGGCATTTACACACCTGACATGTCCATTTCACAGGTCATGCAGATGCTGTTTCCTGATTTGGTTGCTTCCGTGACATGGACAGCACATACGGCTGAGGGTCCTGTTGCCCCCAACACGTTGATGAATGCAATTGAGGTCTTCACGGTGCAATGGGAAACTTTGCGACCTATGGCTCCTACTGAAGTGCAACGCTTGATGTTGGGAACCCCCATTGACACCAGTGGTAATCAGGTGTGTTATGCTTTGAGTGGTGTGAGGTTGAGCATCCGATCTCCGTTGAAAGTCAAAGCAGCAGACATGTGGTGCCCACTGCATCACACATTAGCGCAGATAGGTGCCAGTTTCCTTTTGCAGACACAAGCGAATGTGAGCGTGTTGTGTGAAGCTGGAACACGTGTCATCGATCCATGCACCAAGATTTCACATGTGAATAGCAATGATGTGATCAGTTTTCGAATTTGCCCTTTGCTTGGCGGCGGAAAACATGATACCCTCAAGGCCAGGTTGAAAGTCATGTTGGTTGCCCGAGGAGTTCCAGATGATGTGGTTGCTGATCGAATCAACAATCTACTCAGTAAGGTGCCAATTGATCATGTGGCCAAATACAAAGATGATGCTGACACTGAGTTTTGGAGTAAGCTCAAGGATGATGCAAGTGATGCAAAGTTTCGGTTGATCACTCCAGCCGAATTGAAACAATTCCAAGTGAAACAACGACAGAATAAAGCCGGCAACAGCAGTGAGCCACTGTCCAAGAAAGCGGCAAAACCCAAGAAGACCGAGCTTGATTTGGCGGCCATTCAGGTTGACATGTCCCACTTCAAGGCCGATGATGAGCCAGTGCTTCAGTTGGAGTTGAACCGTTTCGGCCCTGATCAGGCCGGGTTGTGTGTGGTTCCGTGCAAAGATGCCCATAGATTTGCAAACCAGGGAGTGAGGTCATGCGATCCCCTTGCTCTTCTCATCGTAGGTGATGGCGCCAGCAAATTTGGACAAGTGTTTATCTTGCCGGCGCACCAAGCCAATGGTGAGCCAGTGATTGTGCAAGCATCCCTTCGACAGTATGGGGATGTACCAATTGAGTTTATGTTGCAATTGCCAGCAGTGAAGGTCGAACAGATGGACTCAACTGTGGTTGAATTCAACATCCAACGAGAGTTTGTTGGGCTGTGGGCCGATACGACCCAACCACTCAACTACATGGGGGTTCACATCCCTGCCTTGAGAGGCAGCGACCTTCTTGCTGCATGGAGTATCAAATCATTCGCAGGTGGCAAACCTATGCAGCATGGCAAGGCAGATCACTGGCACGGGTATCTGCGGGTGGCAGATGTGCTGCTCAACCAAGTGCTGCAGCGTTCAGGTGCCGCAGGGATCTTTCTGATCCCCAAGACGCAAGATAGAAAGAGGGACCCGAGGTTCGTTGCATTCCAGCCAAGGGACTTGCTGAGGTTGTGACACGTGCCGAATCATTTCCAGATGCATTGGGGGTGGTCCGCATGGGGGAGTCCTTTGGTATCAGATGCAGACGTGAAGCTGCTAGTGCGATCCGTTCACAACTGGCACCGGAGGGAGCGTATGTTGAACATGCCATGGCTGCTGATGGGGAACAACTCTTCGCATTGAAGAATGTTCCGCAAGTGTCACGGGAAGAGTTGTCCAATGCGTTGGTTCGAATGGGCTGGCAGGCGCAGGCACTGCGTAGTCAGGGAGTCCATAGATGGTTAGTGGCAGCACGATCAGAACCGCAGATCACTCACTTCATTGTCAACAACAATATCGTAGTGATTGAGAAGTTGAATAAGAAGAATGCCACAGGAGACATTCACTTGGTGGCCAGTGAAGTGAAAGTCAGCACAGTGATCGATCAGCAACAAGGGGTGGTCAGCATGTCCACGACTTCCAGATTTGCTGAAATCCGAGCCCAGGTTGAGGAACAGATTACAGCTGCAGTCGAGCAGAAACTGGCAGTGGCCAACGCAAAGATCGAAGACCTCACTGCCAGTTTGACTAAGGTGCAGGAGCAAGCTAATGCAGCGCAAGCTCAGCTGTCGAATGATGTGAATTTGATCCGAGAGGAACAGGGCTTCACTCGCAGCAAGCTTGTCGAAATGGAAACGTCCATTTCATCTAGCAACCAAGCCGTTCTTACACAGATGCAGGGAATGTTTGCCAAGATGGAAGAGAGCATGCGACAGATGGTCCAGGGCGATCCCGAGAAACGCCCACGTGTCGGTGATGTGAGCAAAGCCGACCCATTTGCCAGGTCAAGTTGACTATCCAGGCCGATGCTAGGAAAAGCCAATGCCTTTGTTACATTGACATGGCAAATTCTGATTGCATTGTTCTTTTGCATGTGTGCTCCCGTTGTTGCTTTACAACGTGTGCACATACCTGAAGGGACGACAGTTCCTGTTCATGCATCCGACACAGTTTGGCATGAGCAAAACCTGCAGGAAGGCCTTGAGGCACCTCACATTAATCAATTGCATTGCATGCAAGTACCATATAATGACATCGATCATGATGTTGCAACAATTTGCTATCGTGCTAATTCACAGTTTTTTAAGCATCGAGACATTGCTGTGACTCGAATCGGTGAAGCCAGGCACCCAGGACCAATGTGCATCCGTACATGTAATCCTACACAATTGCTTGGTCATGAAGATGAGTTCACCAAGTGGCCCCCTGGAATATATACTGCGTGTGAGACTTCACATACCTCACATGCCGAAGCTATCATCGGGAAGCGGCTCCGAAAGAAAAACCTGAATGCAATTCTGAGCCGTGAAGTTGCCAAACACACAAACAATGGGGAGCCTACCGGGGCAAGGCCAGTGGTACGGCCATCATCTCCGGTTTCCACATGCATCCTCATCCTATGCCTGTTGATGAAGTGGTTGACCAGACTTCGAGGTTTTGTGATGCAATCATTAACCTCAACAACGGTACGCAGATGTACACCTGCGCCATTTACGGCCCTCCCCCTACCAACCAAGTCTACCAAGACCCTGAGCGTGTGTTTCATCTGGTGGCCATGGAGGGGGTCCAACGTGCATTGTCATTTTGCGGCCCGGCTGTGATTACGGGGGACTTTAACAGGGACCTTTGTGATTGCGCCTTCTGGAGATTACTGCAGTTGCATGGCTGGCAGGATGCTGCTATCTTAGCTTGGGAGAAGTATGGGCACACACCCGAACCTACCTACCAGAACATCAGTCGTCGGTCCTTTGTGTTGATCAGTCCGGAATTGATCACGTACTTTGAGGGGTGTCGCACTGTTGCTCACAACACTTTTCCCCAACACCCCGTGTTGGAAGCATGTTTTAGTATCGGGGAAGTCCCATTGTTGCGCAAGATTTGGAATTTGCCGCAAGGGATTGACAATCATATGTTTGATCCGCAAACTCTGGAAGATTCAGCTGAACAATACTGTAATGCCAGACAAGTGAAATTTGAGCAAGCCCTTGGAATGCAAGATGCCGAGGGGGTTTTCCAACAGATTGTTCTCGCCTTTGATGACACATTTGCCTCGTCGTGTGTTACTGCTGATGGGCTCCCTGCAGGATTACCACGGAGTTGTTTCAAGCGGGGGAGACTAAAGTTGGTTCGTAAGATGGACATCAGTGCCCCTATTCTGAAGCGAGCCAGAGATGGTGAGATGAACTTCGCAGTTGGCCAGCTTAGCTTGGGGCTGCGCAGGTGGGTGAAGCAGACACGCAGGCTGCAGAGCTTACATAGACAGCTGCGGGCACATGAGGTTAAACCTTGTCTCAATACTGCGTACAAGTGCGATCAACTTTGGAAGTGCATTGTATCGTGCAATGGGTTCCCAGGTGGATTTCAACATTGGTGTTGGCTGCAATTGGGACCGTTCATACCACAGGGTCTGCCCACTGCTAGGTTTGTCCACACATTGTTTGAGGAAATGAGACCGATTGTGCAAGGTGTGGTCAAGAAGGAACAACATGACCATTGGAAGAAGTTTCACCAAATCACTTTGGAGGATCTTGCTAAAGGTGGCAAGTTGGCATACAAGTCGGTGAAAGAGCCACAACCACCCCCTTTGGCCTTTGTCTCTACCACTGTGAAACTTGCTGTGAAGAGGTTGCGGTGGCCGAAGGAGGGGCTACGTAAACTGCAGTTTATCGGTGAGGGGCAGCTGACACCAGGATTGCCGATTACCTTTCAGAATCAAATGGTCCAGTTGCTGAAGGTCGAACCGCCGTATCTTCTTTTGGATAAACCTGTCAAGTTGATGAATACTGATGATATGTTTGTGACGCAGCGATTGCACACTGGAAACCCGAGTGAGATGAATGATATCGTCTGCAATGCGTGGAATCAATTTTGGCAGGCAGATGAGGTACAACAAGATGACTTTGAGGGGTTCGTCACGTGTCTCGCTGATTGCCCTTCATGCCCATATCATGACTTCACAGAGGAATCATGGGCCACCATGATGGCTGGGGTCAATTTGCAGAGTGCTCGTGGGGCTTGTGGTTTTTCCATGCGTGATTGCAAAATTATGCCAAGGGCCCTGCTACAGTGGATATTTCAAATGTTTCGAGCAATTGAAGCCGGTATGTATTGGCCATCAAGATGCACAACTGCAAGGGTTGTCATGCTGGCTAAACCTGGAGAAAACCAACATGAACCTTTGGCAGTCAGACCTATCACGATACTTAGTGCTTTGTATCGGCTTTGGAGCCGTACGAGGAGCTTACAAGTGCTTGAGTTTCTGGGAAGCCTTGTTCCACCTCAGATAGGTGGGGTGGCTACTGGCGTTAGCTAGCTCTGACTGCATCATGGCGTTCGTTATGGATATTCTGGATGATGCCTTTACTAGCTCTCAACACAAGTGCGGATTGATCCTTGACCTTCAGAAGTGTTACAATTTAATTCCAAAACAGTTTTTGGCAAGCGTCATGCAACGGGCTGGCATTTGTGAGCAATACATTACTTCACACAAAAGAATGCTAACTGGTTTGACGAGACTGGTTGAATTGAATGGACAAGTTGGCGATTTCCACCCTAGTTCCTGTGGGGTCCCGGAAGGGTGCGCTTTTAGCGTGGTTTCGATGGTGGTGTTGACTATTTTAGCTGCAGATCGCATCCTTCAGGTTGTCCCAGGAGCTATTATTACCATGTATGCAGACAACTGTGGGTTCATCACTGAGACGGTGAGCCAACTTCAACGTGCCATTGATAGCATTCAACGGTTTGTCGAACAATGCGGTATGAAGATTTCTGCGGGTAAGTCTTGGGTCTGGGGTACTTGTGCTGCCCTTCGAAAGCAACTGAAACATGTGACTATTGCGGGGTCCCCAGTGGAGACCAAATTGGTTGCGAAGGACCTGGGATGTGATGTGTCTTACTCTCGCAGGAAGAATCGGAAAACTTTGAAGAAAAGAACCAAGAAAGCTGTTTCTGTATTACGGCGCCTCCGTCGACGCAAGTTGCCCAAAGTCTTCAAGAATCGAATGGCTGCAACTCTGGGTGTTGGTATGGTGGCCTATGGTTCAGAGGTCAATCGATTGAACAAAGATACCTGTCACCAGATACGGGCAGGGATGTCGGCTGTTCAGGGGCATTACAAGTCAGGTGCAAATGCATGGATGGCTCAAAATCCTACTGGCGATCATGTCGACCCCCAACTGCGGTTAGTGAAGCGGAAGATTAAGTTTTTCAGGCGATACTTTCAACACTTTCCGAAGCAACAAGAAGCGTTCCTTCATCGAATCTGCCAGTCAGGTGATCGACAACGGGAGGGACTAGCTATGCAGTTCAGTGAGACGTTTGCGGATATTGGCTGGGAATGTGAAGACAATGGGTTTATGCGACATCAGTGTGGCATTTGTATGAACTGGGTTTCCGATTCTATTCCATTTGTCTTCAATTGCTTGACTAAAGCTTGGTCATACCATGTTGCTGGTCAGATCTCAAGAATGCACTGGGATATTCCATGTTTTTCCGCAGGTGCCTTTTTCAATTCTCTGAAACATCAGGACCGGCGGCGAGCCGGTTTGCTCCGAGCATTGGCTAGCGGGAAGCATGTTACTGAAGATGGTTTGAAACATTATGCGAGAACTGCTGGGAACGGGAAATGTTTTCACTGTGGATGCAAGGACTCAAAGATTCATCGGATTTATGACTGTCCACACTTCAGTACATTGCGTGAGCAGTACAAACATGAACTTCGATGGTTGCGCAATCAACCGGAAGCTTGTATGGCATTTGGGGCAATCCCCGACGATAATCGGGCTTTACCACATAAACTGAAACTGAGGACTAAGTTGCAACTCACTTTGCCTTGTCCAACCACTTTGCTTGAACACCAGGCGGTTTCTACAGATGGTGCTTGTTATTTTGGGGAGCATTGGGACTGCGCTTTGGGTGGTGCTGCAGTTGTTGCTATGGACATTGAGTCGAGGACTACTGAGGTTAAGTCTCGGTTTCTTTTGCCCACTGCAGATCATACTTCGTACCGTGCAGAATGCTTTGCCGTGTTGAAATCATTGGAGTTGTACCGTCGAGTTTGCGTTTATTCTGATTGCCAAGCTGTGGTGACACAATTGCAGAATATCATTCATGCTTGGGCTCAGGGTAAACGTATTACTGCTACTTCGCACTGTGACATTTGGGATCTCATTGGCCAACATATCTGGGCACGACCACCTGGTGACATCCGTGTCAAAAAAATCAAAGCTCATGTGGACTGGAAACAACTTCCTCCAGGGGAAGACCAATTTCTGGCGTATTGCAATAGCTTAGCTGATGCTGAGGCTAAGAAGGCAGTCATTTGTGACCACTATGACTTGTGGCAAGTGATGCAGTCCATTGTCGATAAACGGGAGAAACTGGCGAACACTATGCAGAGTGTACATAAGTTTCTGGCTGATATACATATACAATATTTCGATGCTGCTGATCAATGTAAGAGCACTTCTGACATTGCGCCCACCGATTTGGTGTGTGAACCACGGCAACCACTTTGGACATTCTCTGAAATTTCAGAACAGCAGGTGTGCGATTCCAAATTTGGTTGTAAATTTTCGCATATTTTTGCCACTTGGATGCAATCTCAGGGGGGCATCCGATCACTGTAGCTGTTTGGAGCTATATTTCCAGTTTGCAATTCAAATGAAATGCTTGGTGCCCGTGCTGACCAAACGGGATGGGTACCAGTTACGAACTGACAGTGCAGAGGCAGATGTCATGTGCCTCAATCTTCGAACCCAGTCGATAGTATGGATCAAGATTATACGATGGTGGCTGCATTCGATAGGTAGCTCTTTGAAAGTTGAAAGGGGGTTGGGGCTTTCCAGATTTGGATACAGCATTCCTGTGGCAGGGGTGTGTTGTCGTCCCTCATCCCCGGTGGCTACTTTGGCTGCAAATGCATTGTGGCAATACTTTCATACTCCAGGTGTGTCCCGTACACTGCGTGACATGTCTAGGCCATGGACTTTCCGGCATGTTCATGATGTGCTGTCGTAGGATCATTCGCTCAAGGTCACTACCATTCGCTCATTTTCACTGAGCCATCATTCGTTCAAGGGCACTCATGTCTTTGATCATCCCCCATCATCTTGGTGATTAGAGCACGCAATTGCCGGCTCTAGTCATAGCGAGTCTCGCACCCAGCCGCAAAAGCAAAAATCAATCGTTAATCGTCAATCGTCAATCATCCATCATCAATCATCCATCATCCATCATCCATCATCCATCATCCATCATCCATCATCCATCATCCAACATCCAACATCCATCATCCATCATCCATCATCCATCATCCAACATCCAACATCCATCATCCATCATCCATCATCCATCATCCATCATCCATCATCCATCATCCATCATCATCATCAACATCATCATCATCAACATCATCATCATTATCATCATAATCATTCATCATCAATCATGCACACCGTCACCTCATCTCAACCACCCTTCTCTTCCTATAGGCTCCCCTTTTCTCCGTCACCGCCTTGTGCGGTCCATATGTTAGGGAAATATAATCAGCTGTTTCAATGAGATTAAGCGTGGTATAATAGTACTATATTCAAATCATCGCACCATTTTACTGGTGAACGTTCTCGCTCACTGTCAGTGCTGGTGAACAACGGGTGGCCCTTTGCGATTCTTCCAGGATCCCGTGGACTGTCTTTGGGCAGAACATTTTCTTCTTTCAACTCTGCGGCTTGAAAGATTGGCAGGCTGCAGACTCCGAGCTGCTGATGGGGGCCTTGCTGCCGGAATTGGATCAGTTTTCATCATGACCGATGCAAGAAGCCCCACCCATTTCAGCAATTTGGGGCATATCATGGTGTACCCTTCAGACAAATTCCTAGATTGAAAGATGGCGAAGGTTGGTCTCCAATTTCTTGGTGGTACATGGTGTCGCTTTCCTCCAAGAATGAGCTGGTTAATGATGATCAATCAATTAGTGATGCTTAGTAGTGGTGTCTTTTTGCGATCGCAAGTCCAAGACCCCAGCTGCCGTTGGTGTGTGCACCAGCTGCGACAGGTCAGCATGTTGCCAGCAGC
The DNA here is from genome assembly GCA_009767595.1 of Symbiodinium kawagutii. Classification (NCBI taxonomy): domain Eukaryota; class Dinophyceae; order Suessiales; family Symbiodiniaceae; genus Symbiodinium; species Symbiodinium kawagutii. The sequence goes on from VSDK01022758.1 coordinate 284,029, forward strand.
TAACAAGGCCCCGTGGGATGGCAAGATGCCCTGTTGTGTTTTGATGGCAAGGTCCCAGGTGGTGGTGCCGATGCTGGTTTCTACCAGCTTTTGTACTCTATTCCAAGTAATTAGTAGTGAATCAGTGATCAATTAAGGTAATAGATGAAAAGTTATAAGTGTAATAATAATGGTTGAGAGTGGTTAATTCATCTAAATCTCTCATTCAGCATCCGATTCACGACCTTTGGCAACCCACATAATCACCCAAATCTCAGTGTCAGCATGCGAATCACGACATTTCACAATCGGTTCTAAGCACCAACATCTCTCATTCAGCACGCTATCCACGACATTTCACGATCTTGTTGTCTTTGGGGTTGGTTTCCTACTGTAATTGTAACTGGAAGCACAGGGGATGTTCTCGAATGCATGAGGAACACTTTGCAGAGTCCGACTCTTGCTTGGCCTCGCTTGTTGTCTCCGAAAACTTTTCTTCCTGCTTTTTTAGTCCCCTGTCTCCATATTTGTCTCCCTACTTGGGTGGTGGCGGCCGGCTTCTTCTGACTTGCCTTGTTGCCCTAGCCTGTTGTGGCCTGTTCGTCCAGTCTCCGTACTTGTCTCCCTCCCTGGGCCTCGCAACATTGCAGGCTACTGCCATGCTGGGCACAATTTTGGGTGGAAGAATCGGCGATTGCTTTGCACGCCTGGGCTCCTTGGATCGACAGTCTCGCCCAAGATGGAAGTCGCAATGTTTGCTTAGAATGTAACTGCTTGGTGGTTTTAAGCATTTTTTGTTTTCCCTAGTAGTTATTAACAATTGGTTGGTTGACTAACAATTTTCATAGGGGTTGAAACCACCAACCAGGAAAGGATTTGATGAATTCTCATGAACAGTACGACTTAGTATGAGCAGAACGTGGAGGTCGAAAGTCTCAACTTCCAACATGAAACCTAAATGGTGGTTTCTCAAAATTGGGGACCCTAAGAAATGGTTGGTTTATTACTATAAATGACTAGTACTGGATGATTTAGGGGTACCCCTATTTTGAGAAACACCTAGATCCCCAACCATCACTGTCTTTGATCAAAAACTGCCACTCAAAGCCCGACCAGAACTCATTGAGGACGCTTCGGGCGGCCGTTGTGCGCACAATTGGCATTGGCCATTGCGATCCCCGTGATGTTTGCGATGTTCTACGGGCTTCCTCCAGGGGAAGGCAGTGGCAGGAGGAAAAAACCTGGGTGCTTTGGGATAGCCGATAGCTTCTTCTTGAAGATATCTGAATGATTCATCGTAGGGTCTTTCATATCATATGAATATATATATATATGTATGTTTATAAATCTATCTATAATCTTGTCTATTTATATAATGTGCAGATCACTAAAAGAATCTTGTCAGAATGCATTCGGGTACTTTGGAGCAAACTCTTCACCATTCACAGGTGAGGGGACATCCAAGGTCTGCAATCGTTTCTTCTTAGCAGGTTTCAGTGTTTCTCAAGCCATAGAACCCCCCCAAAATGGTTCATTGCCATAAATGACTGATAGTGGATAATTTGGGTACCCCTGTTATGAGAAACACTCGCTTTGGAGACAGTGAAAATCGCGCTTTGCCCCAGGCATGTTCTGGGCTTACTTTGTCCTCATTGTGATCTTCAGCATCTTCGGATTTTGGCCCCAGTGTGCTACGAACCTTCCGATTTTGTCTGGCATTGTGCCCGCCGAACACAGTAGCAAAGTGATGGCCTGGCAGGGTGGCTTTGAGAATCTCGGAGCTCCAGCTCCAGCTGTTGGGCCCAGTGACCCCAAAAAATGGCCACCCCAGGACCCCCTGGATATGGAATTGTAGATATTGCCATGTATCGATATGGTATACATATGATACAATTGCATATTAGATTACTGAATATCATTGATATTGATTGCATGTTTCTCTTCGGAAGCTGGCTCGCCAATGGTGGTCCGATTTTTCCAGCCTCGCTCCTTCTTTCAACACCGGCTGCTCCCAGGAATTGCTTGGCGTATGTCGTCGGCCCCCCGCTGATGTCCGTTTTGTCGAAGGCCTTCGGCTACCGGGTCCGGTTGGAGTCGGACGACGTGGACTTCGCGGAGTCGTATGAGTTGGACCTGGAAAGGGCAAGGGCGCTGGGAAAGGCGCGGGCGAAGTCAGCCGCCTCACTAGTGGCGAGGTCAAGCAAGTAACCAACCAATAATGAAGGATAATAACAATAACCAACAATGGTAGGTTAATGATAGGGGAACAATGGTGGGTTAACTGCTGGATAATGGTTTCCCGTTATTGGTTCAAAGTATGATAACCAATGATAACCAACAGAATAGTAGTGGGGAAACAATGGTTAAGGATGGGGGAACCATGGTTGAACGGCAATTTGAAGGTGTAGGTTACAAGAATTCATGGCCCAACAACGATTCCCCAATACTACCAGCGATGTAAATCATACCGCATGGTAGTTCATTAGCACGTTTTACCACATCATGCTTACTATTACCACTACATACCACTACTATAACCCTACAAATCATAAAAAGTATTTTGTCGTATCATGGTTTGACTCTGTCCGAAAACAGAAGGAGGCAGAAGGAGGAAGTGTGAGGGCGATCTTGATACTTAGCAGCCAACAGTCAGTCACGTTCCAAGTAGCGCATTTGATTCATGCAATCCATGAATATCCGGCCAACAACTACTCGTAGTGACATGGCAAACTGGGTCAATATCAAGCATCAACAATGGGGTGAATAAGCAACAGCAGCTGGAATGCAATGGTTAATGATGACACACTATATAACAATTCTTGATTTTGGACAATCCATGGTGTCCCTCCATTGGTTTTAATTCGCAGCGTTGGGGTGTCGGAGGCAATGGCAGCCACGATGTGCATTCCATGGATCATTGCAATGGTGGCAGCTCGGCAAGCGAGGGCATGTCCTGCGCTGTTCCAACTCGTAGTCATAAAAGAGTTGGAACATCCCCCGTTTATGGCCTGTGGTTTGTGAATAAGTAGGCCCTACCCTACCCATAAACCATAAGGCTCTACTAACCAAGCTGATTCTTCGGAAGATCTTGCCGGAAAGAGCCTTATGGCTCATGGTTTGTGAATGATATTGCCCAGAGATGAGTTTGTCCAAGAGCGGAGATTGCCTCCAATCGTTGATTTTGTTCGGAGAGAAAGCGATTGTAAAAATGTCGTCAACCTAGTAGATTTTGGATGATTTTAAGGCCCACAAGTTTTGGACAAAACCCAGATCTTTCTCGGATGTGACAGGTTATGGTGATCTCGTTGATTTGGAGGTCATGCATCATTCCAAGTGGCAACGAACCTCTGACATTGGTGGTTCTCGAAGGGTTTGTGAACATCGAGTTGATCAGCAAACACATCTTCCACCAGATCACAGCAATGAAATCAGTCTCCCTATCGCCTGCTGTCACAGTCTAATCTGCTGAGGCTTATACGTGTCTTTATTGGAGCTATCCCCGAGACATGGGAAAACTACTCCGTTCTCTGATGAGCTGAGTACGGCCTTCATGGTGTGGCTGAAGTACAGCTCTTCCTGCAACGAAATGGTGGTTGCTCAAATAGGGACCCCTGCAATCATTGAAATCTTCCAATATTCAGCATTTGGAATCACAAACCATCATAAACCATCCATTTTTTGGGTTCCTGATTTTGAGAAACACCCAAATTAGTAAAACCCAGGTGGCAGACTGAATTCCTCTGCGCCGGGCCACCCCACTGACCATCAGAACGCCCTTGCATCGTCACGGCGAGACGTTGTTTTTGGGCGGTGGTTGACGGGTCCGACTTTTCCGGTTAGAGAATTGATCGCTGTAAAGATGTGGGGTATTGCTTGGAATTTCTCTGTAAAGATTTTGATTCTCATCTCTTATTGCTTGGAATTTTCGGCGTGATTCTTGCTGATGAAAAGAGTGAAGCAAAGGATTCTGGATTCTTATTCAATGAGGATCAGCATGAAATTGTTGCGATTGGTGAAGTGCGTAGAAAGCCAAGAAATGCCTCATTTTTGTTCAGTCAATTCCTTTTGAATTTGGATTGTTAGCTAGGGCCGCATTGCAGCCGGTTTAGTGCAGATTTTGAAGGCTGGTCATATCCTCCAGTCAACTAACTATTCGGTGACTGGAAAATCTCGCTGTTTCATGGGTTTTCAATGGTTCTCATGATGTTCAATAGTCTGATTTCCAACTGAATGTACTGGAGGGCTGTTGGATTCCGGGTGATCCCCGTGACGCCAATGGCATCAGCCGTTTGTTGTCGCGCTGACCAGCGAAGACACGGGAATGGGTCAATCAACCTTTTAGATACCAGCCCTCCATTTTTGGGTAGCCATTTTGACCCATAGCCCACAACTGCATTACTAGAGTAATTATTGTGTAAAGCTGCAATTTTTCGACGAATCTCCTTTCGACATTGCCTAGAGTGGCCATCAGCTCAAAGCAGTTCAATTCAGGCCGTGCCTCACTTTGACACCCCTGGGATGCCCAAGTGAGGTGCGTGCCTTCATTTTATGTCGGACAAGATGCCCTGACAGTGTTCCAACTCTTCAGCGTTCTTCAATGGCATTGAAAAGCTGCGAGCGTTGCCCAACTTGATGCGTTGCCGGCTTTAAGTCACGTGGGTCTGTTCGAAAATCGAGTACCAATGAGCACCAACCACTGAAATTTCATGGGATTTCACCGGATTTCACGAGATTTTTGCCCGCTAAAGCCATGGATTTCATCCGCAGGCCCCGGTCGTCCCAACCGGGGTCAGGCGCTGCTGCACCAGGCAGTGGCGATCGCCTGCCGGAGGAAATGGTGATCCTGCAGCAGCTCGCTTCGGAGCGGCTTCACCAACAAAACTGTAGTGAATCTTGTGGCGAGCTGGGTCAATATTGACCAACCAACCAATGGTTAATGGTTAATAATAGAGGATAATAAGCAACTAATCATGATGGTTACCCTTTGGTAAACAAACCTGGCTATGGGTCAATATTGATGAACCAACCAATGGTCAATGGTTGGTAAAAGGGGATAGTAACCAACAACACTAGGGGGTATACCAGCTATATAGGGCTATGGGTCAATATTAACCAACCAATTATAGCTGGTTATATATGGTTGATAATAGGGGATAGCAACTAACTTGATAGTAGGGGATATAAGGGATATACCAGCTATATATGGCGAGCTGGGTCAAGCAGTTAACCGGCCAATTTCATGGGGGAAATGACCAACAACAACAAGGGAAACTCATGGTTAATGATGGGGAACCAGGGGTACGGGGTGAACTGACCCACAGCCTTGTGGTGAATGATGCTTTTGTTAGGGAACTAACCATCATTCACCACTAGTGAATTTTGAGACACCAGGACATAACTGGAGGGTTTTTATGCCAAACCTGTCTGGTTGGTGGTTTCAAACATTTTTCATTTTTCCATATTTTTCCTAATTAATGTCCATTAACAACTGGTTGGTTGACATATTTTTCATAGGGGTTGGAACCACCAACCAGATACTGGTTTCCCCCCGTGTGGGTTGAACATAATGTTAATGATGGTTGATATCAACCATTATTTTGCTTAAATAGGGCTGACTAGTAGTTTAACCATTATTTTGGTTAATGTTGGTCAGTGATGGTTGATAATAAGGGAGAATAGCCAACAACGATGGTTAAACAACTATACTATATGCTGGTTTCTCAAAGTAGGGGTGCCCAAAATTGATTGGTTTCCTACGTATAAGTTATTCACATTGGATGACCTCAGGATTCCAAATTTTGATAAACACGCTGCTAAAGATATGTAATTGTGAATGACATGCTTTGACACATATTGTGAAATATGCTTTAACAATATTTGTGGTTGACCATTCTTGTACACACACAATTACTGTATTTGACTCGATTAGCAACAATGAAATAATGTATACTACTGCATGATTAGGGGCCTGGTTCACAGCGAGCAAACCCGATGTGGCAGTATAATAAGAGGCGTGGATCATCTTTGAATAGGTGATGCTTCCATTTGCTTATCATGCTTATAAGTAAGTTGATTTTGAACCATGTTGATGAATGGTGAAATCAGTAACAGGAACCTTGAACAGACGCAACCCATGAATGATCGCTCCATAGGGTCAACACCATTGTTGTGACTAATCACCCAAAAATTAAACAATGGACATCGATGCGGATACCCATCCACTTACTTGCGTAGAAGTCTGAAACAGACTATATCAAAAACATAACATTCAACACAACATCAAGAACCGCCAACATGCTAACAATCGACAATCACCTCACAAATAACACAGCAAGAGCCAAGACTTGAATGTCACAAAGACCAAAACCGCCCACCAACAAATCCAACAATACATCCTTGTGGGTAGTTACGAGCAATGTCCACCAGAGGAACCAACCGGGGCGATGTCTCACAACGACCAGCTGGTGGTACCTGGCTGGTACCTGGGTCCCAGCTGTTGGATGCAGCCGAAATGCGGAGGTCATTGCAACTCCCTTGGTTGGTCCTACTGGTGGTAGATCCAGGGATCTTGTAACCCCCAGCTGTTTTTCTGTAGTAAATCAAGACCTAGTTTTATGGTGAGCTGATCATGGGTTTTATTGGACTTTTGAAAGGGCTGGTTCATGGATTTTATATTGTTATATGGGGTTTTGAAAGGGCCGGTTTGATTGCATTCTTCGTGGTCAATGATGGTCAGCTGGAAGCGTTTCCCAAGTGATGTAGGTGAACCATGGTGAACCAGAACCGGACAACTGAACTCTGCTTGCCTTACACAGGGGATGCCATGGGGCTGTGGATTTTTCTGGCCTTGTAGAAATGGGGATGGCACCTGAGAGCAAAATCCTTGAGTTCAAGTCACTGTGTCTGTGAGTAGGGGAACAGGTACAGTTGACTCAGGTCAAAAAAGGAGAAATTGAGATATAAAGATGGTTGCAACATATATTATATTTCTTTTCACTTTGTTTTCATGGGCTGATTCTGATGCAGAGATTCAGGCAGTGGATCGCCACTATGCTCACCATGCCACTTGCATGCCATATTCTCAAATGGCAGTGGGTCAAAACCCTGTACCCCTGGTTCCTCTATCATTAACCATTGTTTTCCCTATTATTACTGGTTATTATCCCCCATTATTGGTTGGTTATTATTGACCCAGCTCGCCAAATGGTTGGTTGACAAACATACTTTTCATGACGGGTGGTTGTTCGCACCACCAAGCGGTCCTCCGTTGAATCTGACTGCCCCGATGTGAAAACATCGCGGCCACCAAGGCAAGACCCTTCCCGTGCTGTGGTCTTCCAGCAAGACGTTCTTCGCTCCTTGGCGCAGAAAACGTATCCAGGTGCTTGGTCAACGGGATTCCACATAAGTACACCATAGTTATGGTGATTTATAATGGTGAAATAGGCATCGTTAATCAATGGTTAATGATAGTGGTCAATTAATGTTTAGTCATAATGGTTGAGAAATGATGGTTTATCTATAACTACTGATGTTGGATTGGTTGCTGCAACAGGGTGCCCCGCGATGGGATACCGCGACACATTTTGACCAAGTTTTCCCCTAAAGTCAAATAGGTTGATCCGGTAGCGATTTGCGGGGACACTCCCCAACAATGGCGAGGTACAAATTGTGGTTTCTCAAACTAGGGGACCCCCCAAATCATCCAACATCAACCATAGCTAGTAGTAAACCAATCATCTTTTGGGGTTCCCTATTTTGAGAAAGCACCAAATCAACGCTGTTCTCAATTTCTGGGATTGGCAATGCTGTTGTCAATTTCTGCTTCTGTGGAACTCAAGAAGCCTCGATTTCTACGGTTGAGTCGTCTCAGGTTGGGCCCGAGCTACCAGGGTGGCAGGAAAGGGGCTGGATGCCATTGGAGATGGTTTGGAAGCTCAGATCAGTTGGTCCTGGGGAAGGGTTGGGGCGGCTGTGGCTAAGGATAACTAGGACAAGGATTACATAGTAATGATATGAGCAATATTGAACAAAGTCACTATGATAATCTGATATAGTGATAGTGATTGATAGATATGGCTCATACCAGTATGGATACCATGGTTAATACAGATCATGCTATGGTTATTAGAGACCGCAAGACACTACAGAGGGGTACTGGTACCATGAGAGATAGCAATGCCCCAAGTATCCCCTGTAGGTGGTGAAGCTGGCTAGCGGATACTCTTTGTAAATCTTTGGACGGTGATCTTTAGACCTTGGCGAAGTATTATCCGCTCTTCAAGAATTATAAAGATCCTACAATATTTCAGATCATGATGGATTGTTGACGAGATTATTTGATCCTACATGGTGCTGGTTGGACGATGTCTTTGTACCTCTGGTTGTGTGTTTGGGTGCCCCACACGTTGCTTTTGCAACATCATTCGGACTGCTTTGGGGTACCTAATCATGTGGATATGCCCTTGTGTACTTGGTACCTTTCATGTAATACTGTTCATCATTTTATGCAATTTCCCATGTTTTCCCCTGCCAAGCAATCTCCACCATTATAAAACATCCTGATGTCGATGGTGGATATTCTTTATTCAAATCCGTCCAGTCCCCTTCTCAGCTGGCTCACCAGGATCAGTGGTCAACGGCGGGCAGGACGGCAGCAAACATGGGGAAACAGCCCTTCCAGTAACATTGAATCCCACAGAAACCCTGGTTTAGTAGAGAATTTACATGGCATTGAGGGTGGGTAGGGGGTTTAGTATTAAAAAAAAGAAGGAGGTGAGTTGAGGTGAATAGTTTCTGAACATCCCATTTCAGACTTTTCTCTTCACTTGGTAGGGGGTACTGTTGGTTTCTAACTGGGATGCTTCAATCTTTCCATGAACGGGAGGAAACAGAAGAATAGCAACGGTACAGTTGCTTGATGTTGCTTGTATTTCCTTGCCAGTGAGTCGGGGACTTCAACTTCCTCCCCTATGGCTGCAACCATTTTAGATCCTTCCCGGAAGATCTTTGGCACCCGTCAAGGCCTTTGGTAGCTCAAAAAACCTGGCCCAACCCGTCAATTTGCATCTCAAACTGAAGCGAAAAAGGATGAAAAAAGGCGAGTTGTTGGGATATCATGGGATGTTCCCTGAGCTTTCCTGTGGATGTTTCGTGAATAAACCCCTTGCCCAGTCACATCCACTGGTCGTCGCACCGCAGGATATCGATGCTTCCAAAGACGATAGTGCTGAGGTCGGGCTCCGCTTGATGGCTCACCGGGTGGCCGACCAGCTTCGCCGAATCGCTAAGTTGGTATCAGGAGAGCATATCAGATGTGTACATCTACACATCTTACAGTATCATTACGTATCATTACATTCGCACACATGAACGAATCATGAATGTATGCAATGATGTGCATCATTCATATTTACATATCGTTTACACGTATCTTTGAATATTATCAAGTGCGGTGGCAGGAGTTTCCAAAGTACATAGGAATTAGGAAACCTATAGCAGAGGGATTCCGTACCCGAACTATTGAAAACACTATAGCACACAATGTTTGACGCTTCAATAGATCATGATCACCAAAAATTGATGATTCACAATAGTGACGGCGCTCACAATTGATCACAATCAAATTGTCACGCACTCACATCATGCACTCAAATCTCTCTTGATTCTTGACAGGTCTTCTTGGGGACCCGCTGCAACTCTCCATGACCAGTCGACGTTTAGCCTCCAAACTTCCTTCAAAGATACCGTATATAGATTGTAGATGGATAGATCATGATATGAGATGAGGTAAGATTGACATAGATTAATCAGGCAACATAAAAGTTGTACTTTTTGCACATCACATACATGCCAATCCATATGGCTATGGGTCAAAACCTTGTACCCCTGGTTCCCCTATCATTAAGCATTGTTTTCCCACCATGATGGTTGATTATTATCCCCCATTAGTTGGTGGGTCAATATTGACCCATAGCCATGTTTTCCTTATTATTGTTGGTGGAAATCCCCCATTAGTTGGTTAGCCATAGCCATATCACTAGCCCTAAGATTCTGAGATTTCTATCTCTATTGCTGCAGGCGGCCGCGCAAGCAGCCTTGCGAGCTTCCAGCTCCTATGGGCGCACGGCGGAACGGCCGGGGGTGCCCAGGGTGCTTGGGGATGGAGAGCAACCCAGCGGGGAAAGACAGCCCCCCCGCAACGAACGCTACGCAGAAGTTCTGGGCTTAGATGGCTTAGATGCTTAGATGGCTTAGATAAGTCAAAATCATGAGCGTATGGATCATGACTGGATCAAACGTCGATGAAAGGAAGGGCATTGCGCACTGAAAGTATGATCCAGCCCTTCCTTTCATGACTGGATAGTTGTGAAGTGAAGGCGTGCCGCTTTTTCATGGGTGAAAAGGAAGGGCACTGCACTGAAATTGTCGCCTGCACCTTTGAGTTCATGCAGTCGCGACCAAGTCATGACGAACAGTTTGACCATTTCTTACCATGAATCGACTATGACCATTGACCATTATACATTAACCAACTAGTTGGTATTTAACCAAAGCAACTAGTCAATAACCACTAGTTGTACGTATGATATTATTTGTTGGTCATTAACTAGTTGCTGTGACGAACCATCATCAAGTCAACAACCATTTCTGTTGTTTGTTGATCGACTTTTTGGATTTGCCAAACAACATATTGGGGGCCACGCAGCAGTCAAGTCATTCTCTTTATATAGAAATGAAGAGCTGTACAGTCGTGGATTTTTTTCCGGCGATAGGCTGCCGTAGACTGCCCAGAACACAAGATCCACTGACTACCAGCTTCACACCGAAACTCCTGGACTGAGGGGATAATCATGACTTGGGAAGTGCGTGGTTTCTTAGCTGGTATAGGTATAGTATATGTACAGTAACAGCCAGAAACAACGGGGACATCTTATATTGGTAAATGTTGGAGTTAGGAATTACATCTATGATAAACTGGGTCTTTTGGATAACTAAAACAATACATAGAAAATACATAAAATTGAATCATTATGTATACCATTATAATACCTAGGAGTGATCATATACCAATCATACCTGGATCATTATAGCAGTGATGAAGTGATGCTCCATTGGCACGCCATTCCATACCAGTTCTAACATTTTTGCCCATTGGTGGTAGATGTTGAAATGTATACAGCTGATGTTTTGGTCACCTTCATGTGACTCATCATTCCATGTCCAGATCCCATCATGCGATCACCTGCAGTGGACTTCCGTCTCAAGGGTGAAAACAGGAACGCCGCAGGAGTGCTGGGCCCCAGGTGGGGCCTCTGCTGCCTTTTGTCATTGGTAGCGGAGCCCCACCTGGGGCTCAAAGGATCGTGCCATGGCGCAAGCGGAGGACCGCGGCTTGCGCCGCTTCAATGGCGAAGACGAAGATGCTGGCAAGCAACTGAGGCGCTGGAAGCTGTGGTGTCAAGCCAAGATGTTGACACTTCGTGACCTCAAGGACAAACAAAGAGGACCATGGGTCTATACCCTCTTGGAAGGCCGTGCTCTTGAGTGCTGCGAGCACTTGACCCTGGCTGACCTGTCATCGGAGACAGGAGAAGATGCCCTGTGGAAAGTGTTAGAGGGCAGGTTCCCTGAGAAGGAGCCAATGGACTTGATGGGGGAATCGTTGGGCGAAGTCTTTGGCCTGGCGGCCAAGGACGGGGAGACTGCGAAGGAGTGGTGCGCTCGCGTCAAAGACTGCTTTGACCGTTGTCATCGCCGCGCCAATGTCCAGTTCCCGGAGCAGGCTCGGGGATGGATCACCCTTCACTGCGCAGGGCTCAACGATGAGCAACGGGCCATCATCAAAGCCAAGACACAGGGAGATCTATCCTATGAAAAGATCTCACAGGCCTTTAGGTCATGCTTCCCTTCGTACAAGGCCAGCAGCCGAGCCAAGAAGGCAATTGGGTCCCTGATGGTGGATGAGATCCAAGATGAGCATGAACCTCAAGAACAAGAACAGTTCCCAGACGTAGAGGCGTTCTTGGCAGACCACGGCATTGGTCTGGATGCAGCAGAAGAACCAGTCTCGGAGTCAGAGGCTGCCGAGGCACTGGCCATCTCCTGGAAGGAGAGGCGCAAAGAAATCCAGAAGGTGAGTCAGTCAAGACGTTTCCATGGTGGACCGGCCTCATCGTCATCGAGGTCGTTCCGCATCGATGTCGAGGAACTGAAGCGGAGAACCAAGTGCCGCAGATGCGGCAAAGTTGGACACTGGGCTAGGGAGTGCAGAGAGCCCAAGTCCACAGAAAAGACATCCTCCAATGAGACGAATGCAGCTGGCTTGGTGCAGTTCGTGGGAGCGGCAGAATGGACGTGCTGCGCTTCCACCACGCATTCTGGTTTGGTGTCCTCTCCAGGCTGGGGCATCATCGACAGCGGATGCGGCCGCACTCTCATTGGGGAGTGCACCTTGAAGCAGGTGCAGCAGATGCTACGTGACCAAGGACTTCCTCCAGGAGATGAGTATGAGGCCACCAACCACTTCCGCTTTGGGAATGGAGCGGTGGAGAAGTCAACCAAGGCGATCAAGCTTCCCGTAGGCTTGAATGGTCGACGAGGTCTCATCGATGCTGCCGTGATAGCAGGGCAAGCACCCTTACTCCTGGGCAGGCCTACACTGGAGAAGCTCAATGTCCACATGAACTTCCAGGAGAACACGGTCAAGTTCATGGATCTGCCAGCCCAGCAGATGACTGTGAATGCCGCAGGTCAGATTCTGATCAATCTCATGGACTTCAAGAGGGAGCCCAACACCGATGCCAAGACCATGGACAAAGTGACCCCTGTCGAGCCCTCTCAGGCCAGGAAGAAGACCAAAGTCACACTGAAAAAGAAAGAATGTAGATGCCTGTTAGCACAAATCAAGCAGCATGAAAATCAATCTCAATCGCAGTGTTTAGTTGCGGAGTTGTTTTCTCCACCTCGCTTTGCTGAAATCGCTAGGCAGTATGGTCACCAGGGTTTGTCATTCGATAAGAAACAAGGTTGGGACTTGTTGGATAAGAAAACCCAGGATAAGGTTGATCGTCTCCTAGATAGAGCTAAGCCAAAGTTGCTGATCGTGTGTCCACCATGCACACATGAGGGAGGTTGGGAGAATCTCAATCAGTACTACAGGAGCCCGTTGGAACGAGCTGCACTGATCCGTGACAACCGTCGTCGGTTGAAGTTTGCCACGGAACAGATTCACAAGCAAATCCGTCGTGGGGGCGAGTTTATGTTTGAACATCCATGGCCTTCGCATGTATGGAAAGCACCAAGTATGAATTCACTGGCTAGGAAGTACGGCATTTTCAGGGTTGACATGTGTGCCTACAACCTCAAGTGTCCTGATACTGGGTTACCCATTCAGAAAGCAACTGGTCTCATGTGTTCCAGAGCCGAAGTAGCACAACACATGAAGCAATGCCAAGGGTGTGTCAAGCATCGAACCGTAGCAGGCCGTCTCAAGTCCGGCCAATTAGTCAGTGAAATGGTGGCTCAGTACACTCCAGAGTTTGTTCATGCCGTGTTTCATGCCTTCGCTCAAGCAGGGTTGCGAGACTGTGCCTTGGAACACCCAACTGCCCTGGTTGAACACTACCATGAGTGTTTTGCATCCGAAGAACCATCAGCCGAAGCTGTCGATAACTCTAATGTAGTGAGTACTGTCATGAGACTGCACAAGAATCTAGGTCATCCTTCCACTCAAGAGTTGGTGCGGATCCTAAGACACAGTGGAGCCTCGCAACAAGCCATCGATGCTGCGAAGACATTGGAATGTTCTGTGTGTGCGAATCATGTTCGCCCAGCTAGTGCCCTTCCAGCCAATCCTCCCAAGTGTCTTGCCTTCAACGATCAAATCGGTATTGATGTCAAGTATCTAAGGAGTTGGAATAAGAATAGCAATCACAACATTCCATGTTTGAATATCATCGACTATGGTACTTCTCTCCAGGTAGTTGTTCCCTTGTTTGCCAGAGAAACAGCTGAGTTGATCAAGGAAGCACTGAGAGAAAAGTGGCTAGCATGGGCCGGAACGCCCACCGCTCTGATAGCTGACCCAGCCAAAGCAAATCTCAGTGAGGCATTAGCAGATTTCTGTGAAGACCTGGGAATCCGTATGCTGCATACCGCAGCAGAAGCGCACTACCAACTGGGTAAAGTAGAACGTCATGGACAATGGTTTGCCAACATCTTTGATAAGGTTTGTGATGAAGTAGGCCCATCTGACAGAGAATCATGGTTAGATTGCATAATCCAGACCCAGACAGCAAAGAACTCCTTGTTATCAACATCTGGTGTCAGTCCTTATCAGTTGGTGTTTGGTCGTAACCCAAAGCTACCGGCCGATCTGTTGCAAGACGATCCTGATGTTGCTGCCATCGACTCCGTAGAAACAGCCCAGGATAGTGCACATAGGACCAGACTAGCTGCCCGCAAAGCTGTCTTAGAAGCCCAAGACAGCCAGGCTTTGAAGGCCGCCATCAGAGCAAGACCAAGACCGCATCGGGCGTTCCAGTCTGGCGACTGGGTGTTCTACTGGAGAACACAGAAATGGCAGTCAGGTGTGCTCGTCCGAGGTGGTAGATGGCATGGACCAGCCATGGTATTAGGATCCATTGGTAGAAATCTCATTGTAGCTCACCGCAAGTTCATCTATCGATGTGCCCCTGAACAACTCCGGTTCTCAACATCAGAGGAAAAGGTAGTAGCTGAGTTTTCGGATAATGAGCTGCTTGGTATCAGACATCTGTTGGAAAAGGGACAATTCCCCAAGGGTCAGTTCACAGACCTCACACAGGAAGATCTTCCACCAGCACCAGAGCAACTGGAACGCCAGGATGCTCCAATTGTTTCTGGTCCCATGACAGCTGCAGAACAGCTGGCGCAACAAGTGCCAGAGACTCCGACAGAGCCTCCACCGAACACCAATGCTTCATCCGACGCTGCTCCGACCGGTGTTTCAGGAACCCAATATGGACCCATCAGACTCCGCAATAATGCAAAAGGGCCTGATCGTGTGTTCAATCCTTTAGAACTAGTTCAGCAACACCCACAAGAGTTCACTGAAATGCTGAATCGTTTGAGCACCGGAAGAGCATCGGCATCGGCAGAACCATCGCCAGAACAAGAAGTGCCTAGCCCTAGGACCACAAGCCAAAAGAGGAATGCTAGTCCTGACAGTGATCGAGAACCTCCAGCTCATCGATCTAAGGTAGACGAAGCTGATGAAGACTTGTTCTGCGAGGAGGTGCTGGCCAGTGTTCCCGAAGGACAAAGTCCTACCGTAGATGTGTATCTGGCTGCTTTTCTCCAGAAACGACAGCAGAAGGAACTGCCTCCTAGTAACAATCCACCAGAGCTTCAAGAGCAAGTAGATCGTGCAAAGCAGTTAGAATGGGATACCCTGGTTGATAAAGGAGCTGTCAAAGTGTGGAAAGGAGAACAAGCAAAACGAATCCAACAAGAACATCCGGATCGATTCATTGGAACACGATATGTCATAACCAAGAAAGAGGATGAAGAAGGTAGTCGTGTCAAAGCTAGACTGTGCATCCAAGGACATCTGGACCCGGATTTCCATGAGAAGATTTCCTCCGGCTGCTGTCACAGTCCCACCATGTCTCAGTTAGCTAGGGCTTTGATTTTGCAGATCATCGTATCCAAGAAATGGACCATGTGCCTAGGTGACATAAAGGGGGCTTTCCTCGAAGCCAAGGATCTAGATCCCAAATATCGCCCTTTGTTTGCCACACATCCTCGAGGGGGTATTCCAAACATTGAGCACGATGATGTCCTGGAAATCACAGGAAACCTGTACGGCGCCAATGACGCGCCTTTCAACTGGTGGTCCACGTTTGATGAGGAGGCTCGCAAAACAGGTTGGCAACGGTCACAGTTTGATAACTGTTTGTATTATCTTCGGTCCCATGATACTGATGAGTTGATAGGAGTACTTGGGGCTCATGTGGATGACACAATCACAGCCGGCCATGGACCTCAATTCGACGCAGCGATTTCCAAGTTGAAGGCTCGATTTCCATACCGGAAGTGGCGAGTGGGCGCAGGTGAATTCTGTGGAGTGATGTATTCTCAGAATCCTCAGACTCATGAGATCACCTTCAATCAGAAAGAATATGCGGAACAGTTGCGACCCATTGCCCTGAGCCGTGAACGCCAAAGAGACAAAGAGTCCCCAGCAAGCGACAAAGAAGTCGCTGCTCTGAGAGCTGTGAATGGCGCCGCAAACTGGTTAGCAAGTCAAAGTCGTCCTGACTTAGCTGTCCAAACGTCTTTTAGCCAACAGTCGTTTCCTCAGCCTAAAGTCAAGGATATCATGTATGCTAACCAATTGGTGCATCGAGCTCGTCAGTATAGCCATGTTTCAGTCACTGTTCGAGACATTCCGTGGGAGAGCATTGGCTTGTGCTTTCACTCGGATGCAGGGTTTGCGAATGCCAAAGGCAATTCAACACAAGCTGGATACATCCTCGCTTTCGTAGATGATCATCTTAAACAGAACATGCCATCAAAGTGGTCTCCGTTTGCTTGGAAGTCTTTCAGATTGCCTCGAGTGGTGTCGTCGACCCTGGGTGCAGAGTCTCAGTGTTTTTCCACCGCAAGTGCTTTGACAGAATGGATGTCATTGATGCTAACTGAAGCACGTCATGGTGCCTTTGATCTCAGAGACTATGTTGGTGTGTCCTCCGCCCCACAAGAATTTGGTATGATCAAGAGGAACCTCAGTAAGCCCAAAGTAGAAGCTCTCATCACAGGAATCACAGACTGTAAGTCTCTCTATGATAGCCTGACATCCATGTCATCAGCCACCAAATGCGATGATAAACGAGTTGCCATCGACTTGGCAATTTTGAGGCAGTGCATAGCTCGCACCAATTTAGAGGTGCGCTGGTGTCCCACTCAGCTCATGATAGCGGACGGCTTGACTAAAGATGCAATGGACCCGGCAGATCTTTTGCGAGCAATCCTAGATGTAGGAGAGTATCAACTCAATAATGAAGCAACTATCCTTGCCCTCAAGCGGAAGCATCGTGAGCAACGAGCGGAACGCAAGTCTCTCCAAATGAAACAGGAGAAGGAGCGTCGCACTCAAAAACAGAAGCACCTCTCGGCATACAGCAAGTTTCACTGAGCCTGAGCACTTGTTAGTCCAATGTTGATGATGGCTGGTTTCTATTCAAGGGAGGTAATAGTCAGGGGTAGCGTCGTCAATGGGAGTGAGTAATAAGGTATCTTGGGATAATTCAATGCAGTGGGATCGCCTCCGTAGTTGCATCAGCTGTGCATGAGGGATCGATTTTTGTTTGCAGTGTCACGTTTCACTTCACACCCACATATGTGAGTTGTTGCCATGCATGTATAGCTCTTCAGTCTTTGCAAGTAGCTGTGTCGCTTTGTGTTTCCTCTCCGAGTATCATGTCGGGATCGATGGGGGAAGCACGTCAGTTCCTGCGTCAGCTGCAAGCCTCTGGACAGTTGGATCTGCTGCTGTCCGAAGTTCGAGCCGAGTCTTTGGCAAGTGGTTCTGTGGGTGGTGCTATGCACGACGGTTCGAAACGTCGTTTGGATCACACCTGGAAGCACGTGGACTTGGACCCAGATGAGGAAGAGTTTGAATTCACCCCTCCTCAAGAGCCTCTGATGCCAGTGACAAAGCCTAAGGATGCCTCCAATGCCGAGCTTGAGCTGCCAGCTGGGGTTGCCAGCCTTGATCAGTGGGGCCGTACTGTGCTGACGTTGCCCAAGTACCAGAAGCTTGATTTGTCCTATGATGAATTCATTTCGGTTGCCGAAGCTGAAAGTGCCAAGGGTGACATGGACAAGATCAACTACCTGGAATGGGCAGGTCCTTTGTTGGATCACAAGTCAGCCAAGGTCCGTGACTTGGCGAAGTATCTGAAGGCTCGTAACTGGAAGAAGGCTCAGGGATCGTACACGTACTTTCCTTCTTCTGGAGAAGTTCGTCGCTTCAAGTGAAGCGCCGTCACATGAAGGCTCTTGAACGAGTTTTTAGATTTTTGGAGGAGTGATGTTTTGGTCACCTTCATGTGACTCATCATTCCATGTCCAGATCCCATCATGCGATCACCTGCAGCGGACTTCCGTCTCAAGGGTGAAAACAGGAACGCCGCAGGAGTGCTGGGCCCCAGGTGGGGCCTCTGCTGCCTTTTGTCACAGCTATTATACATGTCTTATGCTAATATCATTGCACACTTGCACATATTAAACAATTCTATTGTGAAACAACGATCATTAACTGTTTATGTACATTCACACTGATTCATACCAAAATATACAAACAAATATACAACTATAATTGCAAGATCATATTCTGTTACGTGTATATTGTGATATTATAGTAAACGATATTAAACGATAACTATGATATGTATATATATACTATATTGTTACATGTATAGCAATGTAGCTATTGCTTGTATATTTTGTAGTTACATTTGTATAACAATGAAACATGTATTAAAATATCGAATTTCATTTGTCACATGTCACATGTTAATCATAGCTGTAATATTGCAATCCCCTTGTTCCCCCATCATTAAATCATTGTTTTCCCCATGAAATTCGTTGGTTCCCATAGCCATATAGAGCTGGTATATTCCCTCCTATTGTTGGTGGCTATCCCCTACTATCAACCATTATTACCTGGCATTCACTATTCATCACTATTGTAATCTATCTACCATGTAAATGTTAAATATTACAATCTGTACCCTAATGATCGCCATGATTATACTTCTCCCGCCGGTACCGAGGCTGCGCCCCATTCAACGCTTCTTCGCCTTGTGCTTGGTGGCTATGACCAAGGCGGCCCATGGGATGATCGCAACGGTTCGGGGACGTTGAGGATGGGGTTTTTCAATGAGGATGGTGAACAATCACCAGTGGATTATGCCATATGAATGGTGATTTTTCAAGGGAACCCCCAAAAATGGTTGGTTTCTTGGTATAAACAATTGATATTGGATGATTTGGGGGTACCGATAGTTTGAGAAACACCCAAATGATGGTTTAAATCAGACTGGTTGATGATGGCTGAGAATGGCTCATGATTCCTGTTGATTATGCCCCAAGTGTTGTAAGATTTCAAGGTTCAACCATTTGTGGCAACGGCCCATTTTTGATCCTGAATCGCAGATTCAGCGGATTCAGCCAGTGGACACTTCTCTGATTGCCACAACTCCGCTAGCAAAGATGAAAGATCACAACGCATATGTTCCCTTTTTCCAGTGAACTAAAGAATTTCGAATTCCAAGTTTGTTGCTTGACTACGCCTTCGGGAATAAAGAGAAGAAGAAGAAGAAGAAGTGCTGAGCAATGATGTATTGTTGGACTTTCAGCTTCCCTATCTCATCAATGATTTTGCCGGCAGGATCTTGCCAGTCCTAGAACACATCCAAATCAGCACCAGATTGGCTGGCTCTGTGTATGGATTCGCTGCCGCAAGCTTGCATTAGGGGTTGCATTAGGAGTACTTGGATGTGCAGCTGTGGTTATAACCATGCTTATAGACCCTATAAGGTAGCTGAACCAACCCTCACAGCCATGGTTAGTTGCAAGTTACGATCCTTGGGAGTGCACATCCAAGTAGGGCTGAGGGATCAGTGGCTTCCATTCCTATTGCCATTGGCCGTCCTACCAGAGCAGGCGAGCCTCTCGCGCATGTCGGATTCCCGCGAGCGGCTGATTGCGACTGGGCGGTGAACCGTGCCCCGTGAAGTTACCCTGGATTTGGGACGTTTTGTGCAGAGGTTGGGTGCCAAATGTCTGTGGGTCAATATTAATCAACCAACTTTGTGGTCGATAATCACCAACAAACTCATGGGGAAAACAATGATTGATGATGGGGGAACTAGGGGGGACTAAGGGTGAACTGACCATAGCTGCTATCATGAAAGATCGGGGATGAACCAAAGAGGATAGACCCTTCGTACGCTTGGAAATCAAACGCCATGGTTTCCCATTGCAGTTGTCACTGGCACGGTATGCAGCATGCATGATGCATGCAGTGTCATTGACTACATCGTAATGTTTTCAAGTTGGTCCACTGTTCAGTGCTGTTTGGTCCCTCTTGGAATGAAACACATCGCCATTGGTGAAGAGCTGTCGGCTGCGCAGCTTGTGCTCGCTCAACTGATACATCCAGAACGGTCGATCATGGCGAGAAAACACGAGGGACACTGTTGAATGATGGCTACAGTACTGCTTGCCAAGCTGTTCTTGGACAGAGAGATTGGGGAATCTTTGATTATCATGAATGACGCAGAGGCCCATGGACCAGAAATCCACATATCGAAAACACCAGTTTCATGGTTTATCATTGTGAATCTTTGCGGTCAAGAATCAACAAAAACCAGACAAGAACCACCAACCAGCCATGGTTTTGCCCAACCTTGTTGTTGGTTCAATCTTCTTCAATCCCAGACCCTTACAAAGAGATAGCCCGACTTAGATCAATATACATACGCATACAGCTGGGACCAGTAAAACTAGGTTGTTGAATGGCCTATTAGCCAACTTCGGACTGACTAGTTGTTGATTATTGTTAGATGTTGACCCCTATCAACGATCAATACTAATTAATCATTCTTAAGCACTATTCAACCATACCCTTTGCCCCCCCCCAAACCATCATTTTTAAAGGTTATAACCCATATTGTCGAGGGTAAAAAGCCTATCTTTTTTAAGGTTTGGGGGTGTGGCCCATGGTAGTAATTCTTAGCCATCATTGAAGCAATTTCTGGCCAGTATGGACCACTATGTAACAGTGTTGGTGCTATTAACAGTACAAGAAAAATCGTATACAATATTGTTATGTTGATGTAGCCAATAGTGTGAAAATGGTATTAAATGGTATACTGTTAATCATTGACACTATTGATTATTTTTTGAAGTATTGCCAGAAGTAATCTTATATTATTCCTGTTGAAATTGCAAACACTTGTTGACAATGCGTATTGCACGGGTCGACAGTAAATACCATAGTCAATAGTCAGTGGTAATTCATAGTTGGCAATTGTTTACCAGATAAATAGATACATAGATGAACAATGATACAGGAATTGTATACATATATACATACACATAGTCACACAGTACTGTAACAACAGAAAAGTTACACACACACATATACACAATAGCGCATGTATGTACACGCTATTGCTTCCAGTCAATGATCACCCCCCACGAAGAAAGCCGGTACAAGGAACCATGTCCAACGGTTGTCCAACGGTTGTCCAACCCATCGGGGCACGGGTTTCCACTAAGGAACTCATGGATTCTTTAGACTCCTACACTGCACAGGCCATTTGCGAGGCGGGGAGCCCGGATGGAGTCCCACGTGAAGCACCATGGGATACCATGGGATGGCATGGGATACCTGGATCCTTGCGGACATCAAAGGCAGCCGGGGCGAAAGCAATTGCAGCAGCAGTTTTGCAGAGTATCTCCCTGGTAGTCGAACACACAGAAAGTCACGGCCTTGAACTTCAGGCGATCTTGGAGTTGCTGACTTTGCCGAAGAACATTGGGCTCTTCTCCAAAAGTTGTGATCTCAACGGCAGAAGGCTGTGGCATGTAGTGATTCAAGTTTTGCACTGCCAACTTGCCATGTGGATGAATGCTGCTAAACAGATATACAAGTTTAGTTCTTTTGCTTTGGTCCACTGCGAAGATCACACACAGAAAGCTTGATCAGTGTCTGTAATTGATTGTGTGGCTTTGTTCAGACCCCTTAACTGGTGCCTCAGTTGAGACCTCTTTTTCCTTGGAAAATCCTGGTACGTCGCAAAGCACAGCTGGTATCCTCGACAGACATCCGCTGAGGCAGCATTGACAAGACGCTCATGAGTTCGGATGCCCGGGCTCGGTGCAGTGGGTACCATCCGTGGGACCAGAGCTATAAGTCGACCACCGGTTTGCACACGTGGCAGATTCAAGCTGTAACTCAAAGATGCTGGTGGGATCTGGTGGTCCCAATACTTATATATAGTACTGTATATATATATACATACATACATGCATGTATGCGATAGAGAGTTATAGAGTAGTAGTTAGTACTCATTTTTCAACACTTCTGAACCCCAAAAGGCAGATGTGCCAACAAATTAGGCATTGAGACTTCTTCCATGGACTGGGAGGAATCTTGAGCATCAGACGACGAGTTTTTAGCAAATCTCTGGAGCCTCAATGATGCTAAGGAAAAGAGTTGTCACATGACATGATTAATTGCAAATATCATGGCACGATGGGATTCGCATCCAACATCAATGATGTTGCATGATTCCTTCACGATGGATAGCCCCAGAGACCTAAGTGCTCCTTGATGGTGGATCACTATGGGATCCTGGGATCATCCGGGAATCGTTCTCTCATCATCCGGGATCTTGGGAGCAAAGCCGGCGGAAGCTGCCGAAACAGCACTCAGCCATCGTAAACCATGCTTGCTTGACCAACTGTTGTCTGGTTGGTGGTTTCAACTATTAACAATAATAGGGGATCATAAGCAACAATAGTGGTTAATACTAGGGGATAAACAGCTACTGGTTGGTGGTTTCAAACATGTTTTATTTTCCCTAGTGATTCACTGCCCATGATTCACTGATTCAGACATGAGTAAACATTATGAACCATTAATCCATTAATTATGGCAAGCATCATCAACCATGGTTGACCATCATAAAACCACAACGGTAATCCATTTTTAAATATTTTTAAGACATTCATTGGGTTAATGATTCAGTTATTCACTATCATGAACCATCACCAGCCAGTTATCAACTACCATTACGATGAACCATCATTCACCACCAGTAAGAACCATCAACCAGCACTAGTGTAACCACTCGTATTGACCGCTGTGCCAACCTTCAACCATCCCAGTCAACCCAAGGCATGGAGCAAACTTTTCAGCAGCCCGAGTCGGCTGAACGACCCTGGACAAAGATGATGTGGCCGCATGTAGTTGCGATGAATAGGATCGTGGATAATAACCAGTAGTTAATAGTGATATACTACTAACCATAGTAGTTAATAGAAATATATTACTGGTGAATAGTAACAACTAGTGGTAATACAATACTATTGCTCATAATGATAACCACTAGTTACTGGATAATGACTATCCACCATAACAACCACTAGTTAATGCTAATACAATAACCACTAGTTAATGGATAATAATCACTAGTTAATTGCTCATAATAATCACTGTAATCACTAGTTAATTGCTCATAATAGTAACCACTAGTTGGTGGATGATAATTATTCACTATAATCACCACTAGTTGAGGATAACAACCACTATATTTCCCTTATAACCTAATATACTACTAAGCATAGTAGCTAATAGTCTAGACATATACCACTAGTTAATGGTAATCACTAGTGGTAATACAACCAGAGTGGTAAATCGTAATACGATCATAGTGGTTATGATGAAATATAGTGGTTAATGATTGAACATATAGTGGTTAGTCATCAACCACTAGTTGATAGTAATGCAACCATAGTTGTCAATGATAATATAGTGTGAAAATACAGTAATATAGTGGGAAATAAAGTGCATAATAACCACTAGCTGATACTAATACAACCATAGTGATTGATGATGATATAGTGGGAAAATACAGTAATAATAGTGTAAAATAGCTACAGTGGATAATAACCATAGTGGATAGTAACCAATAATGGAAACCATTCACCAATGGCGGATAAAAACGATTAACACTAAAACAAGAACACATGATAGGAAAAAACATCTGGCAAATGATAGTTCACATGAGATAGTATAGTCAAACACATCTTTTGGACCCTGGTGTGGGCATGGCCATGGCCTGTGCGCAATAAACAGCTGCCGTTTCACCGGGTCAACAGACGCCAGTCTTCACAGGGGCTGTTAGTTTGAAACATGTTTTTGCATCCCTACATTTGGGATGATTTTGCTAGTTGACTAGTTTGTAATGTGGTCGAAATTTGGATGTCTAACCTGTTCAATGGATAGCTTTGAATTTGTGGATGACCTACTTCTTATAAAGATCAGCTATGATTCATCGCAGGGCGCTTGACCTGCATGAACTGGTGGCACCAAAGGGTGTGTCTATGAATTCCCCCTGAGAAAATATGGTTTCTGGAGTAAAGCGATCATTGTGAGGTTCGGTTTTGTCTGGTTGGGTATCCTTCATGTACGGATAGTCTTATTGTGGTCTCTCAAAATAGGGGTACCCCCAAATCATCTAATACAAATCATGGTATTAAACCAAGCATAACTTTAGGGTCCCCCATTTTAAGAAACGACCTCATCAATAATTGCGAGCCCAGGTCATGCTTCAATGGGACCATCCATGAACCGAAGCTCCCTCCCTATGCTGTGCCTCACCTTCCGCTGAGGATCGCTGATCGCCTTTGCCCGGGGGCCCAAGTGGCAGCACAGATCAGTTGAGATTCGTTGAATCTGTGTGTAAATGCTGCTCGCATTTGCTTGCATACACCCATAATCATAGAAGTACATTGTACCTTAATATATGTTTCTAAACACCTTAAGGGATGTATAGTATATAATATATATATATAATTTACCCACACATATATATATATATACATACGGGGCACTTGTATATGGCTGATTTAGATCGGTCGGATTATGCACCATCTGCAGGTTCCGTCAGATTTCCCCCATCACTTTCCACTGCCACTTGCTGCCTTCCTTGCTGCGAATAGGCCGACATTTTGTGGAAATATCTGAAGCCAGACTCGCGCACAGCGGAGGAAGGCCTCAAGGCGTGGGGGGAGCTGCAGATGGGACCCATGCACCCATCCATCAATCAATGATTATCTGGCTGGTGGTTAGGGGGGAGCTAAGGAGCCAGGGGCATCCCTAGGTGCCTTTAAAGGGGGAGCTAAGGAGCTACAGGGAGGGGTGAAACCAGATGGTAGTTATACTAAGAGTTGATGGGTGCATTCATCCATCAACCCTGGGTTCCTGGAGTTCTACTACGGGGGTATAGATCTCTACAAGCGTTTGATCAATGTTCAGAACATGCATCGGTTGGTGTCGTTTGCAACCGGCTTATTTGTTGATCCTTCCAACCCGTGACCCATTAAAAATAAGTGTCTTGTTCACCAGCCAGTATAGATAATGGTTGACTCCCTAATAATTTGCATGACTGCAATGGTTGAAGTTGATTTTTTTCATGATCCAAGTATATCAGTCCTGTTTATCTTGATCACGCTGTATGGTTGATATAACCCATTAACCCATTTGCAATGATTAGTAGATGTGTATCACTAACAAGGGATTATATACCCAACCCATGAGTATGCCAATTATTGCAACAGTCGACTGGTTTGACTGCTTGTACATTATGCCGTAGTGGTTTTACAGTATATGTACTGTATATACTATACCCTTGGTTTAATATACTGGCAATACCAGATATACCCTTGGTTTAATATACCCTTGGTAATGTACCATACCCTTGGTTTAGTATATCCCTATTATTCCAGCAATGAGACTGGCACGGCAGCAGGAAACCTGCAGCTTGCCGCACAGGCCTCTGTGCGGATCGTGCGACCATTGCTTGAGCTGGGGACCAAGCTGTGCCGCACCGTGTGCGAATTCCAGTGACAGGTTGTCCACGTTTTGCTTCGAGCATGGGTGGTTCGTTCATGTATCATGTCATGATCGTCTCATGTCTCATTGAAGGATATCAAGCTTCAGATTTTCATGTTCAAATATTTAATGCTGAAAGGATTTGACCATATTTGACCAAGATCAATGTCCGTCAAAGGCTCACACTTCTCGTTGGCTGGCCTTGAAACACCCAGGTTGTTGTCCAGAGGCGATACGAGCAAGGAGCAGAAGTCAAAGATCTTCACGATCATCCGACAAGGCACCCGTTGAGACGGTTGTTGGTCAAAACGTGACACACCAAACCCTATCCCAAATGCTCCATGTATGGCATATTTACCTACATTTTCCTTTAAAATGACCCAAATGTAGGTAAATATACCATACATGGAGCATCTGGGTATGCTTCCAGTCGCCATGAAATAGTGGGTGACGAGATGGTTTTTACCAGTGTTTTAGCTGGCGTTGATTACCTACTATTTTATGGCAAGTGGAAGCATAGGGAAACCTGAGGTGATGGTGGGCGAAAATACCCAAGCTTGTTTTCTTCTCTTCTCCGATCTGAAGATCATGTAGATCCTTACTTGTCTATTGTGTACTGTAAGTCCTTTGACTGATTTGCAGGTTTGCATGCAGTGTCACAAGGTTCCGACATGGTTTCACAATAGTCTTGTAACCAGTACAGTAATCTACATAGATGAGATCAACCAAGTGTGAGGTTTGACCTTGCAGATGATACATCCTCAGATGTTGCCATCTACCAACACAGGTTCCAGGCAATTTTCGTTGGGATTCTCTCCATGGCTGAAATCCCCTGTGCCGTCAGGGATGCGATTTTCCATCATCTCCACAGATACCTTTACTCGTCAGGGCGTCTGGCTCCCTGATGCGCGGGGTGTGCTTCATGAGGGTGGACGGCAGCGTCACCAGAGTTTGGACATGTGCAGTTCATCGGGCATCATGAACCACTGGATTGATGGTGGTAACCTATGAACTGCATAGTGGTGCCCATCATCCATAGGGCATCATAGTGGTAACGTTTGATGGGCGCTTCCTGCGAGTCATGGCTGGTTGGCTTCCTCCAAGACATAAGATTCAGCTGTGCGGGGAAGCCAGCAAGCCATCAGAATATCGGGCCGTTTCCCCCTCGGCGATCTCAAGATTGGACCTGGGGACCGTTAAAGTTTGAGGTGCTTCACATGTGGTTTCTCAAGCCAGAGGGGACCCCTGAAATGGTTGGTTTATGACTAAAAATGATTCAAATGGGATGATTTGGGGGGAGGGACCCCTCTTTTGACATGGGGCCTTTCTTTTGAGAAATACGGACATGGGGTCTGCTGATGATTTGGAATGATCTTGACATGTTTTCAAGAGTGTTTTTCAATCTTGGGTTCACTGGCAGGTCTGAAAATCACAATTTCTCATAGATTGTTTTGCTTCTTGGGACGTATGATAGTCCTGGAGCCCATGGCAAAATACCACTGATATTTTGGACCACCCCCGGCAAAAAGAACTAGCTGGGGTCCTCATGAAGACAAGTTTGTGGACGAACCCATGTTAACCCAACATAGCTCGTGCATCCGTCCTATGGTTGATTACGTCTATGGTTGATTCTTCCATGTTATTCCGTCGCCATTTTGGCAAAAGCGTGGCTCATGCAGTTTTGCGGCACTTTGCTGCACCTCAGGTGCAACTGAGGTGACCAGTTTGTACGTACCCCCAAGGACAGTAAACCAGGCTTGCCGCCATGTCTGATAGCAAGGTCTTCTTAGGTTGCATCCCAAATCATGTGGATAAGGATGCGCTGAAAGAGGAGTGTGAGAAGCAGGGCACCATCAAGGAATTCTTTTACATGCAGGATGAAGTTGGTACAGATAGAGGTTGGGCATTTGTCACCTACGAGGATGAGACAGAAGCTGCCGTGGCAGTGGCGATGTTTAACGGGCAGCAAATCTTTCCTGGTAGTGCAAGACCTTTGCAGTGTAAGTTTGCCAATGAAAAGATCACCAAGATCGAGGGAACAGTCTTTGAGGCTCCAACAAAGGCAGTGACTCCATGGCAAGAGTTTACCACTCCGGAGGGCAAACCCTACTACTACAACAGCGTCACAAAAGAGACCAGATGGGAAAAGCCTGCGGAGCTGGGTGGGCAGACAGCCCCTGGAGCTCCAGCATTGCCAACGGGAGCAGCTGGCACTACTGGCCAGTTGGCTTTGACCCAGGCGGCTCTACCAGCCATGCAGGGAGGAAATGGACCACCCGGAGCCAACATCTTTGTGTTCCACGTGCCCATCAATTGGACAGATGACGATTTCAATGCACACTTCTCACCCTTTGGACAGATTGTTCAGGCCAAGATCCATGTGGACCCTGTGACAAAGGCATCCAAAGGCTTCGGCTTTTGTTCATATGCAACAACGCAAGCCGCCACAATGGCCATCAAAGGAATGAATGGCTTCGACACCAAACAGGGAAAGTTCCTGAAAGTCACCATCAAAAAGGGCGAGGAGCAATACAACCCCGATGCCGTCTCTGCGCAGAACGTGCCAGTTCAGACAGGTGGTGTCACAACACCTGCCATTGTCGGCGTCCAGCCTACAGTTGCCATGGGCGTCGACTCATCTACATTGGCACAAGCTGCTTCCAAAGGTCACTTGGTCAAGGCCAATCCCACTCAGCCGCCCGCACCTTTGGCGCTGCCTGGGCAATGAGCAGAGTTGGATGTTGAGCTGCTTGTAGACCTGGAACTGATCGAGCGGCGTAAGCATGGTACGTCTCCACTCAAGGAGCGCAATGTGGTGTCTTGCAAAAAGCCTCAAAGCTCTGTGGGGGACGTGGCTTCTCAGTTGGAGATGCTCAGGGCACCCTGATTGTTGGTTCCAAGCATGTTGCTGGTAGTTGGTAGATCGATATGAATATGTGAACAGAATAAGACCCTCAATTTGTACCATACCCATGGGTGGTTATACTATTCTCACGTTTCCCGGATCCCCTATTTCATTTCATTAACTGGTATCTTAACAATTTGGTGAGTATGTTTTTTACAATGATCAATCATCATTCGCAATCCTCTTCTTCGATGCTGAGGATGTCAAGTATGTATGTACCCTTCAATATTATTTGTAGTGGAGACTGTAATTGATGCAATTCAACCATAACCAAATATCATTCATAGCCGACACTATACTCGTCAACCAGTTGGTCATTATGGAAATTACTCTTATTAGACACTTATTAGCCACCTTGGAACCCTCATGCATAGTCGAACAAAGAGCCAACAACAGTAACATCCCAATAGTAATTCATCATTCACCAAACTACTAAGCAGCTATTAACGACCAGTGGTCAACAGCCAACCATTCGCCGACCATCAACCATCAATCAACAGCAATTCACCAGCCATTGACTACTCGTTGACCAACCATCAACCAACTCAGCATGATAATCAACCAGATATTTATGACCGGTGGTTAACAACCAGCAATCAACCACTGACCAACCAATACCACAATTACTACTACCATTGATCATTATCACCATTGATCATTGATCATTGACCAACCAATATCACCATTCACCAACCATTGACCATTGATCATTATTACCAACCAACCATTAAGCACCAGGATTCCAATCACCACAAGTTGCGGTTCACTCCTGCCGCGGGCCCGAGCTTCAGGCGCTGGGCAAGTCGGCAAGCAACTCCAAGGAGAAGCAGGCGCTGCTGCTGGCAGCCCTGCGGGTGCTGGGCGTCGCATCCGGTGATGTAGCTGTGGTTGTTGCTGCTGGTTTTTGGGGTGCTTTTGGGGTGCGGTGAATGATACTTGATACATCTTGATACATCTTGATACATCTTGATACATCTTGATACATCTTGATACTAGTCAATTATGTCGGTGGATGATTCAGCTTGTTTCTTCGTGTTGTTGCTGGTTGAGTGTTAATGATGTTAATGGTGAATGTTTTGAGATGATATGCAACAATTAGGTTGGGAACACAGCAACTAGTGATGGTCACTCATGGTTCTGACTTGGGTCGGTGAATCACCAGCTATTTGTTGCAGGTGAGTGACACGAGACTGGGAGACTTATCAATAGCTCGCCCATCACGTGAACGCGGTTTGAAGTGTTGTAGGTGGATTGTTTAGGCTGATGATCATGATCACCAATTGTTGTAGCAACCTGTAACAGTTCAAACATCCTGAAAAAGGTGGTTGTTGTTCCCATACGGGTGTTTCTGAAAATAGGGGTACCAGCACATCATCCAATACTAATCATTTATAGTAATAAACCATTCATTTTGGGGGAACCGCTACTTGGAGACACCCCTTTATCTCCAAGGATTTGTTTGTTTGATACAGTATATATTTGATACTGATCACCATTATAATCTTGGCTTTTTGAAACAATCTGGTGATCATGTTCATGTTATCCTTTGGTAAATTAGCCTCAGAGCCTAAAAGCTCAAATTCACCATATTCAAAATACAATTACTTTACTTCGAGTGATCCCCACCATGTCATGTCAACACCGCTTGTTGACTCCACTTTTGTCTGACATTCTCTCCGGCATTTAGAATGACATTCTTTCTGACATTCTCTCCGACATATCTTCTGACATTCTTTCTGACATATCCTCTGACATTCTTTCTGGCATATCTTTTGACATTCTTTCTGACATCCTTTCTGGCACATCTTCTGACGTTCTTTCTGACAACTTTCTAGTCGGACATTCTTTCTGATATCTTTTGACATTCTCTCTGACATGTCTTCTGACATATCTTCTGACATTCTCTCTGACATTCTTTCTGGCATATCTTTTGACATTCTCTCTGACATGTCTTCTGACATATCTTCTGACATTCTGTCTGACATTAATTCTGGCATATCTTTTGACATTCTCTCTGACAT
>VSDK01022758.1:315742-338306 GCA_009767595.1 Symbiodinium kawagutii
ACCACTAGTCGGGCATGGTCGTGGTTGAGGTCCGGCAGCGACCAGTAGGCATACATGATCGTGGTTGAGGTCCGGCAGCGACCACTAGTCGTGCATGGTCGTGGTTGAGGTCCGGCGGAGGAGGAGGAGGCGGGCGAGGAGGAGGAGGAGGAGTCAGCTGTGATAAAATCTAACAACCTTCACCTGACAGGTGGGGAAAAACACTATAATTTGCTATTCTTGGTGGATCATGTAACTCATTGGTGGATCATGTCATTGTAAATGGTGGACCATGCAACGAAAGCTGCTTGCTTTCTTGCACCCAGCCATTGGGGTTGGCGGCCAGTCTGGCGGTGTATTGGCAAAGCAGTGGTTTCGGTAGCACAGAACGTATATGGTGGTTTCTCAAAATAGGGAACCAAAAAATGCTTGGTTTAATATAATCAACGATTAATAACGGATGATTTGGGGGTCCACTATACCACGATGGTTGGGAATACCATGATTTCCAAACCTAATGATATGAAACTTGCCGAAATGAATCACCTTGGCATCAAATGATTTCCTAACCATCCTTGCATAGGCATGAAACTTATAACACTGTCCATCCTGAAGCGTCAACCAACAATCAACCACCATTAGCTATCATTAGCGAACGAACTAACCATAATCAACCAGCATTGACCCATTTGCCCATAATTAATTAACCATAGGTTTAACCATGGGATCAACCATAAGATTAGCCAGAAGATGAATCAGAAGATGAACCAAAAGATTCACCATAGAATTAACCATAAGATTAACCCATAAGATGAACCAAAAGATGCACCATAGAATTGACCATAAGATTAACCATAAGATTAACCAAAAGATTCACCATAGAATTAACCATAGGATTAATCAACCTATATAAACCATCACGATCCACCAGTAGGATTATAATCAACCATAAGGTTAACCATAGGATTAATCACCCTTTGCCATCAATGCCACTCTGAAAACCATCACCATCCACTGGCGCCACGGGTCACCAGCCAGTCCCTAACCGCCTACGGCGGGTGGGGCGCCGCCTGCGCCCCCCCCGCCCCCCCAGCCAGTCCCTAACCGCCTACGGCGGTTGCTGCGCCGCTTGCGCCGCCCAGTCCAGCACCATGCACCAAGTGCTGAAGCCCATGGATTCATCGCTGGAAGCGCGGGCCGCTGAGGGTAGGATTGATATGGGCGAATGGGGCGAATGGTGGTGGATCATGACTTGGTTAATAGTGGTTAATGATGGTTAATAGTGGCTAATGGTGGTTGGTAGTGGTTGATAGTGGTTAATGGTGGTTGATAGTGGTTAATGATTGTCAATGATGGTTGCTGATGGTTAACAGTGGTTGATAGTGGTTAATGGGGTGTATGGTGCTTGATATGATTCAGAATGATAATTCTATGTGATGATAATGTATGATATAATATGATTGATTAGAATGTGTGATGATACATATGAATGATTAGAACACTGTTCATGATATTTCGTGATATTTCATGATGTTTTATAATTAAGAATGGTGAATCATGGTTATATGGTCTCAGAATGGTGATTAGTCAGCAAATGCTTATGTTCATGACCGGTACCATGATATAGTAATCGCGGGATGGTGGCACATATAGATTGCTTAATCGTGTGTGTAATACTAGTAGTGCTTGATATTGGCTTGTCATGGTCTCTTGGAAGCGGATACCACATATCAAGTGAATATCAAACACTACTAGTACTACCACATTAAGATCACATATGTTATATATATTTACATATTTACATGTATGTATATATCTATATATGTCATTCACTTGGTCAGGACGATATAATTCTCATGAATTCTCCATCCCCCACGTGAAACATTCGGGATCTGCGTGAAACCTATGGTACCCTCAAGTCGCAGCTGTGGTTGGTGCTGTGGAAGCCCTGAAACGAGCGTGCTTGGGTCCCCAAAACCATCCCCAAACCGCTGGTTCATGTGGAGCATTTGGATATTTGGTGATTGACCAATTAACCATTACTCGAGATTGACAAAGCAGTAATGGTGATTAACTAACGATTAATGGTGATTAGCTGACCATCAATGAAATTTATCACCCAGCATCAACCAGCTCACTGGCGATTTATGGATGGCTGTGAAGTCTAGGTACTGACGATTTCTCTTTGAAAAAGGGCTGTGACCCGACATCAAGGCATTCCCCCCCTGGGACGACACAACATCTCTTGGGTAGATGCGCTCAACGCCTATGATCATAAAGGTGTACCCCCAGCTACCACCCAGCTTATTACCCATTGATTCTAAAATACACTGGTGGTTACATAACCATTTAATGGTGGTCATTCTAATATAAACGTTTATCAACCATTTGATGGTGGTCATTCTAACGTGTAAACGTTTCTTAACCATTTAATGGT
Organism: Symbiodinium kawagutii; assembly: GCA_009767595.1. Lineage (NCBI taxonomy): Eukaryota > Dinophyceae > Suessiales > Symbiodiniaceae > Symbiodinium > Symbiodinium kawagutii. The sequence continues at coordinate 318,159 of VSDK01022758.1, forward strand.
GGTTATTCGAATTAACCCGTTTTATTCGAAAAACCGTTAATAGGGCTACCCCCAAATGATCCCATATCAGTCATTTATGGTAATAAACAACCCTTTTTGGGGTTCCCCACTTTGAGAAACCCCCGAAGAACAACCACCAGTCCAGCTGACCAACGAATCGTGAACCAGGCTGTTGCCCAAGAGGATGCCAGGGACACGGGCGCCGCAGACTTAGTGCCAGCCCTTCCAAGGATGAGAGCCAATGAATTGTTGGTTGGTGGTTTGAACCATGGTTAATTAATAATGGTGAATAGTATTGGATCATAAGCAACAATAATGGTTAAACAGCTACTGGTTGGTGGTTTGATTGACATTTTGCTTATTTTCCCTATTAGTTATTAACCAATAGCTGGTTGACTGATATTTTTCAGAGGGGTTGAGACCACCAACCAGATTAAGGAAGTGAGGAATCAAGTAAGTCACTGATAGTTGGTATATACATTATCATGCATCAATGGAAAGTGAGTTCGTGGTAATTAATGCATTATTCTGTATTAATGGAAAGTGAGTTCATAGTAACTAGGTGAAATAATGGTACATCAAATAGTACTGTAAGTCACTTGGTTGAGACATTAGGTTTCCACCTCTGTTGTAACTGGGGTTGGTTATCTACTATGTCATGGTATACTGGAAGCATAGGGATCAGATTTAGTAAGTGAATGAGTAGTAGTTCACATTGATTATCATACATTAATTCAGTACTTCGCAGCGTAGCCAAAAGCAGCTGACCCTCGAGATGACATGGATAAGCTTCTTGCTGGAGCAACTTGGAACTGCCAGCCGCGGAACACCGTGGGGAATCCAGCCGTTGCAGCACCAGTGGCTTCGCGACTCATAGCCTTGTTATTTCCAATCAAAGGCGGCCACCCCCAGCTGCAGTTTTTCAGGACAGTCTCGCAGTCATGGCTTCCATGAGCTTCAGCTGCATGGTCCAACGTTTCGCGTCTCAGGAACTATTCTTCGATTTGAACCTGTGCTTCAGCCGCTCGCCAGAGCTGATCGCTGGAAAATTCACCGTCTTGAAACAGCTGGAGTTCCGTAGAGTTGGAAGAATTCATCATGAAAGATGGTGAAATGATGCTGAAATGACAAATGCTATTTAACTAAATATATCATCATCGTAGTGTCTCTTGGCTTCTCTTTAACTTAATGCTTTGTTCGTTGATCATGCTTTGAGCATGGTGCAACTTCCTACGATAAGCACATGTGAGAGCGGCTTCGACCACAAATCAACCCTAGCTGCTCCACATATCTCCACATACGATGTATTGGTATATTTTACTACATGAGGGACATCTGAGAGACAACATACAACAAACTATACAAGGAAGAATGTGGGAAGCATTGGGTAAAAATTGCTGGCTTCACGACATCCTATTTGTTGGGTGCCACCTCTTTGCTATCGGTCTAGCAGTAGTAGTATTTCTCTTACCATCATATGAAATCAGTAGTGGCATTGACACATCACCGTTTTTTAGCCGCTATGAATACCAGTAAAATCATGAGAATATATAAGAATAATGATCAGTATTACTATTAATAGTATCTACTCTTGATAGTATATACATACAGTGCTAGCATTGCTATAATAACTTAAACTAAGCCTTCCTACCACATCGATCCAGCTGCCAATCTTCGCACCTCGCACGGGTCGGTCCTTCCGTGCCGTGGTCGGTGTTCCCGTTGCGTCAGGTGCTGCTTCGGTGTTGAAGTACATCTGTTGCACATCGAGTCCCGAAGAACATTCGCAGCTGATTCAGCTGGAGGCGCTGGGAGAAGGGCTGGTCCCGGACGGCGCCTTGCGTGGGGCCAGGTCCCACAGTGCGGTGGTCATAGGGAAAGCAACCCCGAAATGGTTGGTGGTTGATGGGTTTATCTCCCTGGTTGAGGTTGATAGGATCGATGTTGCTGGGAACCATGGACATATGGTGGTTTCTTACAATAGGGGTACCCACAAAAAAGGTTGGTTTCTTACTCTAAATGCTTCATAAAGGATGATTTTGGGGTACTCCTATTTTGATCCAAAGGCCATGTACAATTTGATAGATCTTTTGGTGCTTCGTGGTTGTTGCATTTCATGATTTTTGCAAGAGTTACACCCATTAATTGCTCCAACCATAGATCTGAAATCTGGTGAAGATGCAAAAACTTCTCTTGTGCGCATGAATTTTGACGACGGTGGGGGTTGGTATCATGTTGGACTCTAGATACGCGCAAGTGCGTGCTGCGTAGTGATTTTAATGATATCGTGTGGTGCAAGATGGGATGCTCCATGAGTATGCATGGTACCAAGAATCCCCAAGCAATACTGGCGTGTTGTTTTCTCAAGTTCCTGATCTTCGTTTCTAATAATGCTTGGCCTTCAACAATCAACCAGCTGTGGAGAACATGTTGCTAGCACATGCTAGCACCATTGATCTGTTCGCCGCGTTTGCAAGTTGGTAGTAGCCAAGCAATAAGAAAGCTGCTCATGTGATTCGCTGCTAAGAACTCTCTTCTGGAACAGATTATCCTTATAGCTAAATGGTTCAACACGGTTCAACAAGTGAAAATCAAATATTTATATCTCCACGATGAACTATGTTGCACTATCTCTAGGTTCAACTTTCTATCTCCAGGATGGTGATGACAAAACGTGTTTGAAAGTCCTTGGATTTCTCACTTCGCATGGGGAGGATTCTCAAAGCTGGCGAAGTGTTAGTACGTTCATGTAACATGTATATACATATGTATATGTGTATATATATACACACAAGTACACATAGAATGTGATTGTATGCTATTGTGTTTATCTTTTATATCATATATGATTGTATTTATTGGTATGTGTTTAATATATACACATATACCAGTACATTTGTGTATTTAGTTATTTATTTATGTATTCATTTACTGATTACTGATCATCGCAGTGTTTGGCTATATATTCCTGGCCTCGAAGAATAGAGACAACAATCTAGAGCCCCACATGAACAGTTCTACCATGATGCAAGGTTTCCGGGCACCCACTTCGGGAGGAAGGGATTACATCTGAGCACTAGTCAAAACTCAGCTCTTAGTGGGTGGCTATCACACGCGGCCTGCTACCTCTTGCTATAGGGTCATTTCCACCATTATCCACCTCTGGCAAGCCACACTATCGCAACTTGGGAGTTCCTGTAAGGGGATGTCTACCTGTCTACAAATAGCTTCAAGGCGTTGTTTCCCTACTGCAACGATCATTTTTGCGGAGAGTGGGTACCAACGTTGACGGAGCTGCCAACCATGCCTCCCATGCATCCCATGCCTGGTTGAGACTGCACAGGTGGTGCCGAAAATGATGCGAATCTTGAGCGTCATTCGAGACTTTCTGCCCAGGCTCATAATCGCAGCTGCGCGCTGGATTCTATGGAGATTGAAGTTGGAACCGAGCCGATATGCCGAAGCTTTTCACTTGATCCGCTCCACCTTCCTGATCCTGATCCATTTAGGTAGCCAATGATATCCCATCTTCCACCATTTAAAGGCTGATGTTATCGCAGCTGGTCGGCTTCAGGTTCGCAAACTCCAAGACCAACTTCAATTATGAGATTCCCAGCTTCTGCACCAACCCGCAGACAAACCAGCTGTATAAACCAGGCGCGGGTGTCGGTGCTGGGCAGGCGATCCTTTCTTGGGGGCCTCAAGAATCAACAGGTTGCACATGTGCAGAAGGATCTCACTTTTGGAGTATCGTCCCTGGTAGATGGGTGTTCTTCAAGTCATAGGGCACCCCCAAATCATCCTTTTCCACTCAATCATAGAAATGAACCAACCATAAGCAACCATTTTTGTGATGCCCTATTTTGAGAAACCACCAACCAGAATATGTTTGAAGCCGGCAGACATTTGAGATGTTGTCAGATCTGCTTTTGTGATAAGATTGTACTACAGCAACTTTGCAGCGTGGCAAACTCTGATGGAGATACCGTGGACATCACTGACATCACTCCCGTGAAAACAATGGCGCCGCGCAGTAGTCGATGACTTGTTTTCAACAACTCTGAATGATGGAATCAGCAACAAGAATATTTGGATACAACCACCGGTACTGTGTATACAATCCAGGAATTAGTTACAGCCGCTACCATGGGACATGGCGTGTCGTAGCCGATGAAGAACCAGCCACTGCAGTGGGTCACTAGTCTCAAATTGCTCCAAAGCACCTCCTGCAATCAGGGGCCTCTCATAAGCAGATGTCCATCATGATCCCTCCTTTCAGGTTTAGATCATCTAATCAGAGCGTATAGATGAAATTGGATTACGCTTCCAAGTTGGACAGCACCAAGACAGTGTCCTGGATCAGAGGAGATGTTTCAGACAGCTTTGTAGAAGATTTATACAGACTCTACCTGCCAGAAGTCAACAAAGCAACCCCTGCATGCTCCCCGGCGCTGTCACAACCCACGGCTCGACGGCCAGTCTACCGCCTGCTGCCATATACTGCCAGCACACGGCTCTTCCGGGAAATTTGTGGTGTGAGCCTCAGTTGACAAAAATTGGTTCTCTACAAAGAAGATGGCCATCCACCTCACCCATTATAGTTGGGTCACAATGACCCCCAGTAGTCGATGATCATCCCGGATTGGTATACAGTAGCAATCTGTACATGTCAAAAGGTGGTAAAAAGTTGTCAATCACAAGGCATTAGGTAGATAGCTCAATTCGGGGATCCCCAAATGCCAGGGGCCGACCAGGAATTCGGTAGCTGCACAGATGTCCAAATCCGACTTTGATTATTTATCCTCACACCCAACTACTGTTCTGGCAGCTGAGCCGTGCCACAGACCATGTTGGAGATCCTTTTGACATCAGATATCAGGAACTGCGGCTTTTACATTTGAACGAAGTAGCATTGAGATGTTTCTTCTGTGAAAGTGAGTTTATTTTTGCAAAATCACAATTTGGGTTGGACAACTGCCTACAAAGAAGATCAGGCAACCAAAACCATCACAGAGTTGGAGAGTGCGGTACCACGCCCATGTTGAGGGTACAGGTAAAGTAACTGCATTCCGCAGCTGAACTACTGCGTATCTAAACGGACAGGCCACATCTTTCAAGTCCTCTGCATTAGGATGCTATTGACACATTCATTTGATTTCTTCACGATTGCCCATCCTCTAATTAAAGGAGAATGCGTATCTGGGCACACCCCATTCGCGCTTGGAACGACCAATCCGGAGCCGAATCAGGTTCCATTTCCAACTGCTGCCAGTGCTTGTCCAACTTGATGTCTGACCAGCATCGGACCCAGCCCGTGGATTCTGCAGTCAGCAAGGATCAACAGTCGCAGAGGTTTCCTTCAGATGAAATCACACCAGGCTAGCTTGACATGGCGGCTGAAGATGGGTATGACCTTCACGTCACTTAAATTCATAACTCGTAGGTAGTTTTCAAACTCAGCGGCCTTGGAGGACCGGCTGATCCCATGCAGTCCAACCATCATCCAAGTCGCGCTGCAAGCAGCGCTGCATGGCATCTCTTGAGGTTTCCAACGACCAACTGCATCCCGTTGATCCAAATGTTGGCCTTCGATGAGGGCGATGGGCTCCGCGACTTGTACGTGACTTGACGGCTAAGACCTGTTGAATTTCAGGGGCCGTAGGGTGACTGTGGCCAGTTTCACCGAACATGAAACTTGGGTGAACTTAGATGCAGTAGCTTGTTGTCCCTCCACAATGTTTTGACTATTGATTACATATATTACATAAAACTTGACACTTCCGATCTCACTGGTGGCTACAATAATATATTGTTGGACTTGGAGAAAGTGAGGGTTTGGATGGAAATGATCGCAGCTGTGACCAAAACCCTCGACGGTTGATTGCTGCAGAGGGTTCTGCTAGTGTATTTGGGTTCTGGAATTGCTAACATCTCTTATACAGCTATATTATCAACCCTTACATGCAGCGCTATATATTTTACCCTATGCACTGATTCGGTTTCTGGATCTTGACCAGGGATCGGCGAGCTGGAATTCTGGGGCCCGATAAAGAGTCCTGTTAGCCAGCCAGGTTTCTGACCAATTGAACTGTGGGTCCTTGGAACTGCTTGACATGAGAGCAGATGTGGATCAGCTGGTCAGAGGTCTCTGGCATGCTGTCGCCCAGAGATCTGAGTTTGATGGTCATGGAAATCATCATGTTGAGGGTGCGCCATACATGGACCTCCATGGAACTCTAGTCAACAGGTCTTTTTTTGAATGTAGATCTTTGCTTCAATGACATTCCCCCCTGCTCATTTATGGTAATAAACCATCCATTTTTTGAGTTCCTTATTCTAAACCTCACCAAAACAAAGACCCAGTGGATCCCAGTGGCTTTTCCTGTTGCCCAGGACATGCTGCGGGACGTTGACGTAGACATTGGCATCAACGACCAGGACACAACTGGAGGGTTTTCATGCCAAACCTGTGTGGTTCGTGGTTTCAAACATTTTTATTTTCCCAAGAAATTATTGACAAATGGTAGGTTGACTAATATTTTTCAACGGGGTTAAAAACACCAACCAGCTGTTGTTTGAAGCAAGAAAAGACTGATAAAAGGTCAACCCAAAATTGTGCTGTTTGCTATGTGTTTGCCAGAGTTTAAGCACGTTACAGATATCGATAGGTGTCTTATGTACTGCATGTATTCTGCATATGGTAAGTAAATATGTCATATGTCATTTATATTTATGTAACAGTTCGATATATTATGTTAGACATTTGTTCCTATGTAATTAGATGTGTTCTATTCGAATCAGTCTCTGGGTGCGGTGAGTGATTTCTCCACGACCTTGAGCTGACATTGCTGCGCTCCAAAGCTGCAACATGTCCCAAGCACCATGGGAAAGGCTGATGCTACAATGGGGTCCAGTTTGATGGTGTACCCTTTTCTTAACTCTTATGATTGGTGGTTTTCCCATGAAGTGGCTATGGGTCAATATTAACCAAGCAACTAATGGAGGATATTGACCGACAAAACTATCAGGGAGACAATATCAAACAATGGTTAATGATAGGTAAACCAGGGTTACGGGGTTTTGACCCACAGCCAAACGACCAGTACTTGAGGGGTATCACCATTTTTGGACAAGCCTATGTGATGGTAAACTGATGCACACTGTAAACCGCGCAATCACACAATTTGCTTCCTGCATAGCGTAGAGTCCAGTGCGGTGGCCGTATAATCAATTCTGATCATTCTATTCTATGGCAATTTATAGTACCATGTGAGATAACTATTGTTTCTGAATGATGTGACGTGGTATTCTCGTGCGATGTGGTATGATATGATTTGACAACTAGTGACTAGTGGGGAAGTGATACAACTTTTTGCACCACTGCCATTAAGTTCAGGCTATTGTGGATACTGTTCTATACTCATTATAAGTATTATAACATGCTACTGCAGTGTAATATGATGTGACATAGGGAAACACAACATCAATGAGCTATTGTACAGTAGTCGCTCGCATGATATATACAGTAATGGTATAGTTTCACTATCTTATGCATGTAGTATATGTGCTTTAATTTACTTTAATGTATTTTAATGTGATATATCATTTGTCGCAAGATATTCTAGTTTGGTGTATTTATGATGATAGGAACGAATACAATAAAGCTACTCTCTCTTGCTCATGTTCTGCGCGATCGTCAAGTATCGTATGAATATATGCATGAACATATGTATAAACATATATATATAATATATATATATATTACAGTATTTTTATAGATAAAATGAATGGACATATAACGAGATCTTATCATGTCCAACCTCAGTCGGATTCCATGTCTCTCCGATGATCCGTTGGCTTGAGACACTTCTGGCGGATCTACATCCTGATATCACGTTGATGGCCGGGCTGCCCATGCTGTGAACCAATGCCAATGATTATGAACCCTTGCGGATCGTCATCGATTTGGTTGGAAATTTCATGAAATGTTGATTTAAAATGATTTACAGTTGTTAATTTTGAATCATGCCAAGGATGGCTCTTGGACACAACTTGCAAGCACCAACATTAGGCTGGTTCAGCTGCTAATAGGTACTAGCAAAAATTGGAGCATGGGGAAACATTTACTTCGAGAGTCAGGGGGATCAACTCTACTGGTTAGGCATCAAACCTTGTTCCACTTCTTAGCTTGGAATTCTGGGTTTGTAAGACTGTTGCGTGATCAATGCAAAAGACCTGTACCTCACAGAACTGGCAAGTGGTTTTAAACATTTTTCGTTTTCCATAATAGTAATCATTAACAAATGGTTGCTTGACTAATATTTTTCATAGGGGTGGTTCAACCACCAACCAGAAAAGGGTTTACTCCGAATAAACATGGTTGTTTGCAGATGGCTGATGGTTGCGGTGACGGCACGAAGGGACAACCCCAAAGTTGATTGTGGAAAAGGTGCGACCTTTTGCTGCTTCACTGCCTTTCGAGCTCTCCCAAAAGGTAGCCTACTTGGATGATCATCCCACTTAGTAACCATGGTTAGTAACTACCCTAAGTGGGCTATACCCTTCACGAATTGGATATAACCACGGTTACGTTCACCAGTTACTAGCCGTGGGATGATCATCCAAGTAGAGATTGTCAATACTCCTCCATCGATGGTTGATGGATGATTTTTGATGGTTTTTGACCCAGGTAAGCTCCTTTTCCGGTTAATAGTTGATTCTGAATGAGATAATGATTAATGAATAGGTGAGTATAGTGAATGATTGGTAGAGTACCATGATCAATAGTGGTCAATACTTGATTATGATTGATTATACACTTGACCCTTGAACACGCTCCACCTTTCGTTGGAGACCCCATCGTTGCTTCACGGGAGGAAAGGGGCCCCTGCTGCACTCGGGGAAGCGACCGACCTCCAAGGTCGAGTCCTTGAAAGCCATCACCATCAACTGCAACCGCATCATGCGATCCAGGGTCAGGGGGCCTGCCAGATGTTGCAGCCCCTAAACGGAGCAATGATGCTTAATGGTAGTTAATAATGATGGTACCATCTGGCTGCTGCATGCCTGTTGTTTTCACCCCTCCACCCCAAAGTGCGTGTTGAAGCTATTCCATGGATTCCATAAGCCATTTCTCCAAGAAGCAAAATAATGATGGTTAATAATTGTTAATGGTGGTTCGTGGTGGCCCACGATGGTTCCTAATGGTTCATGATGGTTAATGGTGGCTAATGGTAGTTCATGACGCTTAATGGTGCTAACCGTGACTTTGGCCACCTAAACACTGGGATATCATCGAAAAATTGCTGGTAATTGGTCCACCTTGATCACCGCCACAGCTTCGAACCCAAGCCCAGAAATGCTTCGAGCTGCCGGTACGGGCCGGTACAACTGACTGGATGTGCTAGCAATTCAGCTGTCGTCAATGGTAGATCCGTAACCTCTGGCTGCTTTGAGGTCATGTCACCCTTTATCTATTGTCGACCTCAAGATTGGTTCTATTCAGCTGTGATGTCGGACCAGCATTTACCATGTCGATCCACCATCACCGCGAGTATTATCCATTATCCATTGTGATCCGCTAGTAGCCACTATGAACCATGAATTCCCATTAGAAACATCAGGAACCATGATTATAGAAACATTAATGATAATTCCTAACCAGTACCAACCATGCCAACCATGAATAATGAATCATCATCAACTGCGAAGAGTACTAAGTCCTATTGCAAACCATTCTTAACATTTCTTGACCATTCCAACCAGCAACATCCCCATTAGACTTAACCATTACTGTACATTTTCTGTTACATGGTATCTTATTGCTGGTAACCATTAGAGTTGCAGAAAATCCCATGTTACAACCATGGCGAATAGAACATTATAACCATTACAACCACATTATTGTTGCAACCCATTACAACCATGGCGAACCGAAAAGCCCATGGCGGCGCAAATTTCGATTCGCCGAGGTCCTGGAGGTCATGTACACGGCCTTGCATCCGCATGGCCCAGTGCTGCCGAAGAAGAACGCCAAGAAGCAGGTGCCGGCGCCGACGATGTCAACTATAGACCAGTCCAACCACCACTAGTGGTTAAAAATGGTTTATGATAGGGATTGATAGCTAAGAATTATTGTTAAACAATAATAAGGTCAACCATGAATAGTATCCCAAGGCCTACGAATCAGGTATAATAGGGTTTTATAAACAATAATTATGGTTAAACAACTTCTATATGGTAGTTTCTCAAGTCATAGGGAGCCCAAAGCTATGGTTGGCTGTCCACTAATCAATGATTACTATTGGATGATAGCTGGGGGTACCCTGATTTTGAGACACACCCAGTTAAGCGAGGCTCACTTGAATAAAGGTAACATATAATATACGTTTCTGGTTAGCATATTACTAGTATACGTCAACCATGAATCAGGGTCACCATTTATGATTGACCATTGGTATACTACATTAATCACACCCTCATTAGCCATAGAAACACTCATTGATAAGCAGTATCAACAGGCTAGTAAGGATGTTCTCAATCATATGATGTGCCACGAGCTTCATTAACAGGCTAGACAATCATATTTACCATCAGTTTCTCGCCGCTTATTGAAGTTCTGGCTAGCCACTTACTGGTATCGCAATGCTCAGCATCATGAACGTGAGAATGGATGCACTTGTTATTGACGATTTGCTGGTATGGCAGTGATACCCTTGTTATACCACAGGGAGTGAGGAATAGCAATGTTATTGGTATGGTTTGGTATGGATAAAACTAGTTACACCGCTTGGTATAGGTATAGCAGTGATGCTCTAGTGAGAACTGGTACTTGCTCATTGGATAGATCGAGATACCATTGGTATCCTGTCGAATATGGACATACCATGGTAATTCACGGTAGATCCATGGGATCTCGCGAAACCTTGGACATACCAATTTGCCAATGCAAAAGCGGAGATGCCAACCATTCGAAACGGATGATTTCAGAGACGGATTGAACATGATTGAACACTTGGGTATACACATCGTTTATTGAGACCCCATATTGGCCTATCCCGATAGACAATCTGGTACCGTACTGATATGTGGCCTTCTTGGCAGACTTGGATGGAAGATCTAGCTGCGCTCCGAACAATTATCCTTTGACGGATAGGGTGAGCATCCCACCAGATGCTGTTCTGCACATTTTCAGCTACACAACAGGCTTCAGACCCATCATGGTGCGCAGGAGGTCTGAACGGCACATCGATTGAATCATTTCCATATCCCTGACTCGGCAATGCTTGGCCGTGCCATGCCGTGCCAGGATGTGAAGGAACATAACCATGACTATCGCATCCTCACCTACCTGAAAAACTCAGGGTGCCGGGCCAGCGCTTTCGGGATGGGAGCATCACTTGTTGAATTTGAAGGTGGTGGCTCCCAACGATGCTGATGGGTTTCATGGAGTCCAACCAGCAGCATTTGTGGCTCTTCATTGCCATGGCTGCCATGGTCGGCCATGGTGCTGTACACCCCCATTCGGCTGCCCCCTGGTGATACACAAATCTGATTCGATTGCCTTTATGCAGTAGACTTCATCAATAGTTGGTTGGATTGGTTGGTGATCACATGGATGAAAATAGATCCCTTGCCTGCTTAGGACATTTCTATACCTTGGTTTTGCTTGTTGGGGACTCGAACAATGACCTTGAAGGCAACACACGTCCTGGATTTAGCAAACTATCCAGATTCATCAAAGGGACTACAAAACTACCTTCATAAAAGAGCCGTGCAGTCTCTGATGATACCACCCTTGGTGGCTGGTTATCCAGAACCATTGGCTTGAAAATCCTGGGGCTTGATGGCGTGGGTGCGACTTCCAGCTGGTGATTTCGAGGGTAGCTGGACCTCCCAGCATATTCCGAAGGTTAGTGTTGCTTATTATCCTACATCAACATTAAAGCATTATTGTTGGTTATAATATATATATATATATATCTTGTGATCTATATTATGTTGGTTATCCTAATGATCAATTGTAATTTTCCGAAGGTTATTGTTCGTTATTGACGGCAAACCAACATTACAGTATCCATTCTATTGTCAATCATTTTAAACCAATCATTTTTGTCTCCTGGATCAACCACAATTGATTATTTTGTGGGTTGCTATTCGCTTTGATTAACCGTTAACGAATCATAAAAATACATACTGGTACATATTTCCAAAATTATTGTTGGTTGTTCTCCCCTGTTATCAACATAATAACCATTAGTCTTGCTTATTGTCACCCAATATTCACCATTATTAACCATTCTTAACCAACATTCACAATACACAAAGCAACCAATGATTGGTGACCCCCCCCCCCCCTGCCACTGCTGCTCCAGGGCAGAGGCGGATCAAAAGCACGAACAGTTCTTCCTGCCCTCGCGCATCGAACGCGTGCGCGAGCCAAGATGGGATGAAGTGATTCGTTGGTTGGTTCGTTGATTGGTTGGTGTATGTAGGCTGTTCTTTGGTCAAATGCAGCCGACACGTATTTGACCAAGAGGACTTGCGACATTGGATGTAAGGCAACTTGGAAAAAACTTGGCACCACAGCACGATTAGAGCATGGGTCCCCAAATGTTGCAAGTCCTTTTTGACCTGAAACATTGGGATCTACCCGGTTCTACCAGATTTGTGTCATGGCCAAGTCGTTGAGGCGGCAACTTGGGGAGCCCCATTGGCAAGGTCTGAGTGCTCCCAGTGATTCCCAGGTAGCCACTGGCGGTTTGCCAGTGGCTCCATGTGGCTCGATGTGGATCCGTTTCGAGTGCCGACAAGGTAGATCAACATCCGAACAAAGCACCCCCATGCTGTTCATTTGTTTGGATGGTCAAACCTACGGATTCACACCTGAGAAATCCGTCAGTTGAAGCGAAGCTACATCTAAACGGCCGTTTCTCAAAATATACCCCATGGTACCCCCAAATCATCCAAGTCATTAGCCATTTATAGTAACAAGCCAACCATAACTTGGGGGTCCCCTATGGCTACGCCCAAATCCATCAGCTCTGTTGTCCATGTCCGCCTGAGTTGTCCCTGTGCTGAGTCGTTGGTGCCACAGGCCTTCACCTTCTCGGTCTGGTCGCGAATGGACAAGGGGATCTCCACACAGATTCGCATCGAATGGGACTGCCAGACCCTGAGCCGCGGCCCAGTGAGATCCACGGTTCGGGAATCGCCAACCATGGAAATCGCCAGCCAGTCATGGAGCAGAATGGATGGTGCTTGAGTGTGTGCAACAACTGGTGACTCAGATTGTTAACCGATTCTATCATTGTCCATCATGAAAGGTATTATTGCTCAAATGAATCACGTAGTATTATAAGCAAATAATGTAGTTAATGATAGTTTGTCATTTAGTACGATTACTAGATAATAGTTGCTAATGCTTTATCCTTCATTCACTGTATTCGCAATATCTATTATTGTGAGTCATTTTAGTTGATAATTCAATAGTGTGATAGCATTCTTCCTATAACGATAATTAACTTTATGAATGATCCTAATTAACCATTACCAATGGTAGTTCTATCAACTATTTAAACTATTATTGTCATTAACAACTATTTTTGTCATCAACCACAAATAGATCGGTTTATTTATAGTGGTTTATCGTTATTTCTTCAGAATCTACTAGAATTGTTGACATCTGACTATGGGTCAAACCCTTAGTCCCCCTGGTTCCCCCATCATTAAGCATTGTTTTCCCTATTATTGGTTGGTGAACTTGTCCCCCATGAAATTGATTGGTCAACTGCTTGACTCATAGCCATATAGTTGGTATATATCCCCTATATTTGTTAGTTATCATCCCCCTACTATAAACCATTGAACAGCTATTGTTGGTGAAACCAACGTCTCCACCAACGTCTCATTTGGAGTCGCTGCAAGCGCTGCACGTGGCAGACCTCATTGGCAGGCCATTCCTCGCAGGAATCCACCTTGGACCTGAAGCGGTTGCTTGGCAACGGCGCCTTGCGCACCGTTGGAGTCTGATGATTTTGAAGTTATGAATGCTTGGTTTTAATGGTTGATAATGGTTGATAACGGTTAGTGATGTGCTGATGTTTGAATGGTTGTAATGATAGTGGTTTAAGTTATTGAATTGGTTGGTTTTAATGGTAATCATCAGGCTGGTTAAACCATTGATGACTGAAAAATCACTGAAATAACCAGTTTTGATGATTAATCGTCGATTTCAATGGTTGACAATGGCTATTGATATGCTGATGGTTGACTTCAATTGATTTGAATCGCAAATTCACCATTATAAACCAGTAGCAAACGCATCGACAGCAATGGTTCATGGATATTCATGGATATTCATGGTAGATACGCATGAATGAGCCACCATTTTCTGCCTTCAATTGCTGGTGGTTTAACATCAACGCTGGGCTTATCAATATGAATTTTCCATTGTATAAAGCTATATTAGTAGTTGCTAGTTCATGTTAGTGAGGAGTAGTTCACTCTTTGTCATGGACTTACTGATAATTGAAATTGCCTTTGGATGTGTGAAGCACGAGATAGTGGCCTGTTTACAGAGATGGTTGAGTCACCTCTTGAACATATCTTCATATGGTGGTTTCTTAAAATGGGGGTACCCCCAAATCATCCAATTATAGTAACCATCAATTTTTCGAGTCCCTTATTTTTAGAACCCCCCGTATATCTTCACATAGCTGATATTGCCACATTTGTTGCTCTAGTTGGAACAGAGAAGACCCTGCCACAACTTGAGTTTCGGTGAAGATTTTGCAGCTTGGTTTAGGCGTGCGCGCAATTCCCTGTGCCAAGGATGGTAGAAGAGGGCTTGGACGTCCTTCCAATCGATGCTTCCTTCCGTATCATCCGGAAGCAGCAGGAGAGTGATCGAATGATTTGAGGGTCCAAATGATTGTGTAATGGATGTCATTAGCCCCGGGTTTGCACGACAGAAACCTTCGAACCATTTCTATCCATTTCTAACCTGAAGACTTCTATGCAAGTTGCGGAACAAAACCTGGAAAAGATCACAGCCACTAGGGGAACCGGCAAGGACGATCACATGCGACTGCGCTACGAAGAAGTGCGCGAACTCAGGCGCGGCCAGTGCGCGATGATGACCCGCTGATGCACCCAAGGACAAACCCTTAGCCCCGAGGTTTGAGCATTTATAGTGTCAGTATGATGATAAAACCATCAATCAGCAGGTTGCATTTTTGCTTTTGTCGGGTAGTGTTCAAAACGCACCTTGATAGATCATTGTTTTGGTTCTCCAGTCGTGGCATTCATTGTCCTTTATTCATTCTTAGAGGGAGGGTTTTTTCTTCTGTTCTGTGCAATGATATAGCTCAAGAGAAGGTCATTCCTTCAAATATTTCCAATGTGTGTCGTACTCCCCCTGCATGCAATTGGACGCGCCCCAAATTATGGGGAATGATTTGTCAATGGGGACTTCCTAAGCATGAACGGCTTCACCCACTAGCCCTTTGGTTTTTGGAAGCCTGGATGACCATTGGGACCCTTTTGCTGAAACAACCCTGCATCATCTCATCGCTGGTTTTTCTGTCTTTGAATTTGGTATCAGTTTTTTTCTTGAAGAAGCTTTATGAACTATATGGCTATGGGTCAGTATAAATCAACCAACTAATGGTGGTTATTACCCAACCAACTATAGAGAAAAGAATGGTTTGACCCACAGCCAGCTAGTTTTTGATTTCCACCAACAACAGGGAAAACAATGGTTGCTTCCCCAGGAATTTTCGCAGGCGCTGGCGCCAGGAATGAGAAGCGGCGACGGGTTTGGCATTGGATCGACAAGGGTGGCGCGGACTTCCCTCCACGGCCTTTGAAGGTGCCACGGTGCTGCCATGCCACTGCTGGGTCATGTCACTAATAAAGTGTCAAGCAATAGGTACAGAAGACTCAACTTTAGCTGCTTAAATGGATGATGTATGCTTTCTTATAGGTTGACTAATTAGTGGTTATTATGATAATGGTTCATGATAGGGCCGGCGATGATAGCCAAACAACTACTACATGGTGACGGTTTCTTAAGCCATTGGGAACCCCAAAGCTATAGTTGGTTTCTTGTTAAAACTATTTTAAGAAACCACCAACTGGAAACAGATTTGCCTGATTTGTGGGCACAATTTGGGGCCATTGAACCCACTTGTTTACATTTCATGTGGGACACTTATGCATCCAGGCGTTTCCGTATGCTATTATGTGACAGTCGGAGACCTCTGGGTTCTTCGATGACTTTGTTCTAGGGGAGATCATAGCTGAAGCAGGACCCAAAGTTATCAACATGCCTCCAACTTTCCCTGTGCCCAAATTGATTTGGCTGCAGAAAAGGGAATACATCGACTCCCAAATCCACTGTGGTCAAGGACACATTTTTTGGGATACCAAAAGGCCCCACGTGTCAGAAAGATTTCCTCCAGGGCGCGCCGCCAGGACATGAAAGAGCTGAAAGAGCAGAAAGGCCTGTGCCCGGTGAATCCCACAGTTTGACAGTCTATGGGACCACCATGTGCGCTTGCAATCAGACTCTGCGCTGCTTCACACAAGGAAGTGCCTCAGCTGAATCCGCTGGACAAGTCTAGTTCAGGAAAACATGGCCAACTGGCTGTAGATAAGGATTCCTTGAATGCCAGGCTGGGCCTACATGTCCTTCATCTTGGAGATTGAGGCGCTGGGTACATCAGTGTTGATACGGGTCATTTTCCCACCCATCCAAGTGTACGGGAGGTATACCTGCACTTACAAGTGAGCGAAGTAGGTTTAGCTATAATCCAAGATTATGTGATACATTTAACAACTATATGTTTCTTTGTGCACGGGAGTCAATCTCAAGGTCAGGGATTGTTGATCGCTATGAGATCTCGCGAAAGCCAGGAGCAGGACCCGAACAAGCGAGTAAACTCTGACAAGGATGAAGCACAGGAGGTGCGCTGTGCAGCCAGGGGCTGTGGAATCCTCAACTCAGCATGGTGTTGAACCACTTTTGACCAGGTTTGCTAGGGGAATGTACACGTTGTAGGTGGGGAGGCGGAAAATGTCATAATATAAGGGAGAGGAGACTACAGTCATGGCTCCAGACTTGTTACCCGCCAGTTCCGGGTGCTGGACCGTCACACCTGCCAGCCAAGTTTTGCTTGACCATCGAAGAAGATTCATCAACAACAAAAAAGAATACACATCTATCCATCATCTTGGAGTCATAGTTTGTAGACCCACAATCACTTGCCACTCCAATCCAGACCAACATAGTATCCCTTTGAAAGAAATCAATCATCAGCTAGATCGTAGAGCCTGGCTGGCAAATGTGGATCTCAGGCCGAAAGGGCTCCCAAAGCCAAGGCTGCAACGACATTCTTCATATTTTTCTGGGTGAAGATGTGTCCCAAGGACGCAACTTACATCAACTTACGACTATTCTGAAGGTTTCTGCATCATAACAAGTTCCTGAGCCACAGCCCACAACTGTCATTGATTGAAGGACAATTCTGCCATTCAGTCGGCTGATGCTGCAGCGAAGGAGAAGGTGTGGAATGGCGCATCATTGGCGGGTGATCAACTGGTTTCTACCCACCGGTTTGTGGTGACTTATGATTTCTTCCTGATGGTCATTGACGTATGACATGTGCTGTTCTGCAAAAATTGGTATCCTTGTCCACAAAAAGGAAGGAGCCGAAATAGTCCGAATTGGGAGGTTCCACGCGCTGTGTTGGAGTCTTATATTTTAGCTTATGCACATATCCAGTGTGCCGAACTGCCTGGTGTTGCATTTGCATCGGCTCTAGATTTGTGTTTGGTGATGTTTGGTGAGTGTAAGGTTTCCACATGTTTCCACCTTGAAAGAATCACTTCAAATTGACACAGAAATCGCAGAGGCAAAAATCAATTACCAAGGATCATCCTTGGTTTTGGGTCATCAATGCGGAACACTTTGCCATGACTGACTGACTATTGTTTTGATCGCAGCTGTTCCCATCCATGACTTCACCAACACGACAGCGGGATGCCCCATGTTGGATGAACATCAGCGGCTGACCTTTGACCAACTTGCTAATCGCTACGGCTATGAGTCTATGGGTCAATAGTCAATAGTGACCAACAAATGGGCGGTAGGTGAACCTCCTATATAGTAAACACTAGTTTGGTCATTGATGGGATGTTCTTATTGACCTGCACCCAAATATCAAGCCAAGAATTCTCTCCTGGATTATTTGGGAAGAAGCTTCCACAACTGGAAGAATATTAGCATCCCACAATCCATGCTTAGTTGTGTCGGCCGTGCGAACACTTTCGCGTGTTGCGCAAGGCAGTCGGTGACACACGTGCAAATGCACGGTTGCAGGCGGATTGCGGCTTCGGTTTCAATGGCAGAGGTCAGGTCAAGTTTTGTCCAAAATGATGTTTACCTGAACATATGTGTTTACTTCTTTAAAACTATATAGATGTAATTAGATGTGCATACATTACATTTAGATATCTAGACTTATACCTAATATCCGTATGCTTGTCTTTGCAGATAGAGCTATGCACTTGTACCGTGTCTGTCCACTCATCGGGCACCTCCAATCTGCAGAATTTAAGCATTGGATCCTGGTCCTGCACGCACACCATCCGGATGTGAATGTGTCCATGAGTTGTGCTACATGTCCAAATGGCTGTGGGTCAACATGAAACAACCAAGAAAGAGGGAGGGGAACATCCCAACAAAGATTACTTTGCGACTGGTCATTTCGGGGATGTGAATTGCAGGGGTTCCAGGTTATTGACCCACAGCCAAATCAAGCAGATATGACCATTTTGAGTTTCCCGAGTGGAACACCAGTGATAGAGAACTCCATGGATGTTGACCTGTGAGGATTCAAAACATGATATTTCTATGGCCAACTTGCCGTGCCAGCTTTCTAACATGCTCTAGGCAGTCCGTGTCAAGTTGTCATTGAACATGTAATGCAAGTTAAACACCACAGACATCCAGTCCATCGAATATGAAGACAATAACCCAACAAATATAGATACAAATAGCAGGATTTATACACGCGGAATTATTTGCACACGTATGCATATATGTTCCCTGTATACATGTAAAGATATATAGATATACAAGTGACGCCAAGTGACACAATACGAATCTAACTCCCACACGAGTCTTTAGCAATCCCAAAAAACATCTCCCATCATCTGGTGGGTTCTCAAGTTATAGGGGTCCCCTCAGTCATCCTTTCTATTGATCATTTTTATCATTTATAGTACTAAACAATCCATTATCATGGTTGGTATGCCTCTTATTATTGCTTAATTAATTATTATCCTTTTGTTAATGACCTTTGTCAACCTTCGATAAACCAACCATTTTGAGAAGTTGTTTTACCAGTAATTATTGTTAGTGATTTTCCTCTCAACCACCCATGTCAATAATCATTGTTCAATAAACAACCAACCATAATAATGGCATCCATTATCCATTGTTTTTCTCTTGTTAATAACCATTCTTGACCAAGTTATAACTATATAACATTCTCAACATTATTGCTAAAAATCGATTTGATTAACCAATTGATCAATCTATGACTTATTAATATTAACCATTGGTTGTTGCGATTCATTGATGACTATTCTGTTATCCTTTTGTCAATATCCATTGTTGTCCATGGGTTATAACTAACATTATATATCAATAGTACGGTTAATATCAACCATTCTCAACTGGCAGTGGGTCAAAACCCTGTACCCCTGGTTCCCCAATTATTAACCATTGTTTTCCCTATTATTGTTGGTTATTATCCACCATGACATTGGATTAATATCAACCATTCTTAACTAAGTTCCAACCATCCTTGATATGGGTGTTTCTCAAAATAGGGGACCCCCCAAATCATCCATTACTAGTCATTTATAGCCATAAGCTCACCATTTCAGTTGGCTACCCCTATGGCTTGAGAAACCACCATATTTACCATGGAACCAGTCCCATATCCAAGCATCAAACCAGGGGCCCAGTCCCAGGGCTTGCTCCGCACCAGGTCTTCTATGGCTTGGCCAAGAGCTCCAAGCCCGCACGGCCCAAGGTGTTGCGGGCCCCAGGAGCATGGCATGTCGGCGCGTCGCCAG
>VSDK01022758.1:347281-355955 GCA_009767595.1 Symbiodinium kawagutii
GATGCAGATGACTATAGTCAAATGGTGTCTTAAGCTGCTCATAAGTGGGGGCTAGCTGTTGCAGCCAGCAGCAAAGGTAGCCAATATCGACGACGACGAGCAGATACGTAGTCACGTTCAGAAGACAAGTATTTTTTGATTCCTTTTCCAACATATTCCAACAGCATATTTTTGTATTTTTTTTTGACTTGCAGCAGATTGCTTACAGAAGCGCGGTCAATCACTAACGTGGGAAGCTAAAAGTTGTTTGACACAAATCGGTAGCAGTTCGAGCAAATCGTTGCCGCACATTTTAGGGTTGCGTTGTCCAAAATCGATGGCACCACTACACCTCCTGGTTTCCCTATCATGCTTGAGGGCCCCACTCCCATGCCCTCACCGGTTGAATTGTAAAGGTTTGAACCCGTTTGTCCGATGGGGTTGTTTGAACTAATGCAGGACAGTATTTTGAATCAGTCGTTCTTGGGTGTGCAAATCTCGATGATGTTGAATGTTCAACAATGAACGTCAATCCGTCAGAGGATATAAGTATTAGCTGCTGTCATACTTGTATACCTGGCGCATGCATGCTGAAGCCGTGTTACCGTTGCAATCTGCTCACCTTCCTCGCGGTTCCATCTACCTGACCTTTGATGTCGTCACCTCAGAGTTCATTAGCAGATAATCTTTCGAAAATGTTTGCAAAGCAATATGCAATTCTAGTGGGTTATATGTCGGCAACTGCAACCCCGAATGGGACATTGGTTTCCTAATTCATTGCTTTTTATGAGCCAGAGAAGGAAGAACAATCAATCGATTGCATCGTTCCATTTCCCAAAAGGGTCTGTATACATATATCTCAATATATATAGGTATTATAGACATATGAATTTAAATACAAATAGATAAACAATCCCTTGGAACAACGGCGCCAAATGGTTGGCTCCAGGACGTCTTCCTGTCCAGGGACCTGGTCCCAGAGCTGGTGCCAAGTTGCAAGGCGTCTACCAAGTTTTGGATTGCGGCGGGGTTTTTTGATAATGGTTCGGTCATGATTGCTCGATAATGGTTCATATAATAATGGTTCAATAAACACGGTTCATGATGGTCAACAAACAGTTCAGCAAGATGCAGGGAATGTTCGATGTTCATGACGGTCAACAAACATGATGTTCCAGAGGCTTGATGGTTCGATGATGGTTTGGGGATTGCTCATAATGGTCAACGTTGTTCGATGATGGTTGATCAATGTTGATCATGGTCAATTTTATGATGTTTTGGTGGCAGGGCTGCCGAGGCCCGACTCATAGACCATCAATGGCCACCAGAACTGTAGCCAGTTTCCCGATGCATCCGTATGTTTTCCCATGTTTCCACATGTTCTCTGTAATTATTCAGCAGACACTCTGAAGATTCACTACGGCGTTGTTGAAAGGGAAAATCAAAGGTGGTCATCATGCAACCTGAATTACTTTAAGTGTATGGGAAAAATAGTATATCGCCAACATTGTTGAACTGCGCATGGCCATCATCACTATTCAAACACATGTTGGGGTGTTGGGGTATCCACTACTACTGATGTCCCTACCCGAAGGCATGAGGAAGAACCAGTCCACCCAGGTGCGTCTCTGGTTGACTTCAACCGTCATTAAGCATCATCAACCTTCAACCACCATCGGCAATCACTGGCTAAACATCAGAGTAACCGCAGGTAGCATCAAACAACCATCATTAATCATCATTGATCAACACGAACCATCATCATCCATCAACAAGCACTAGTTAAACCTCAGATTCACGAAGGTAATATGATGTTTCAAATAAACATATTCATTAGTAGCCATCATCGCTCACCACCATTCACCACGGCGGCAGGTTGCCACCACCGCAGATCTCTTGAGCACGCTGTCGGCACCGGCTCCCAGGGCTGGCGACTCGCGTTTTTGGGCCGGCGGTTTGGAAGGGGACCATGTGTATTTACGAATGGTTGGCAGTGGGGACTAGTGCTTAGCAATGGTTGATTATGGTGGTTAATATCGGATATTAGTAGTGATCAAGGGCAATAGTGGTTGATGATGGGTTTTTTGATGCTTAATGATTGTTACTCTATTGATAAACTAACCTGAAATGAACAGTTTTTTCGAGTCCATCCTGGCACACCCCTTTGCATGGAGCAACCCACCCAGACTGCTCCTGAGGGAGGCTACTTGAACTTCCCATATTTTGGAATTGAATTTTTGGAGATTAGAGATGCTTTGGGTTTACCACCCATTGTAGATATGATATTGACATACATTGGCATGCCCATATTTCTTGAGCGCAAGTGTGATTTTCAAATTGGCCATAATAGTGGGTTGAATAAGTTGAACAATTATGAGATTTCGCAGAGGTAAGGAAGAGCTTATTGATAATACCTGAAGGTTGGTTGGTATTATATTGTAAATAAGATAAGCTATATACATGGTGAGAATGATTAGTAGAGATCACTATGTTTCGGTTTAGTCATGAATCATTCTACTAATTGAACTCAATCACATTAGTGATACAACAAGGTGATACAGATTTAGTAGAGATCACTATATACATTGTTGTTTAGCCACTATGCTTAATGATTCAGCAAGGAGAGATCACTTGCAGGGAGATCCCTGTCATGGCCTACCTGGGGTCAACGGTGCCTTGGCCAAGGCCCATACGCTATACCTCCTCACCATGGCCTTTGTGGCTGAGCCTGGTGTAAGCCAAGTGATCCAGCGGATGTTCATGGAATTCAGGGAAAGTATATGGCTATGGGTCAAAATTGACCAACCAATAATGGGGATAATAACAAGTAATAATAGGGAAAACAATGGTTAATGATGGGGAACTAGGAGTACGGGGTTTTGACCCACAGCCATATGAAGATATGGGGAAATCACATGAAACAGAGGTTGATAAAGCTCATTTTTCATATGGAAAACAGGGAAAATCCAATGAAACAGAGATACAGAGGCTGATGCTCAGCTTTTTGGGGGACATCTCCGCTGTTTTTTTGGGGTCGAACAAGTTTGGATGAAGCATCCGACGCAACGGCCAAGGCACGACCTGAACCTGCCCATTCCAGCGAAGAAGCAGAGAGCACCATCAAACTGGGCCAGTCCACGCCTTGGATCATGGCTTTTTTGAGCTGGCAGTGATGAACCCAAGAAATGGATTCGATCAGGTGGTGATTGGGCCAATTTCACCAATTTCATCTATGTAAAATCATCTAAACTATCCATGCTGATGCATGTTGCACATAGAATACACAGAGAGATCTGATGTAAACAATAGATGTATATTATACATATATTATAGATATTTCTCATTACCTCATATGAACCCAGTACTGCGATTGCTACTCGTACTCCTGATATACGCAAATGATCAACACCAGCGGATCAACTGATCTCTTCTCAAGATACTGGCTATTACTGGCTGGTTCCCGGTGTGTTGGATCTTGTTGGTTCATGGTGGTTTGACCCCTGAATAAGTTACGCGTTGGCCCCTTGCACACCAAGTTCAGCGGGGGGCCCGGGGGCACTGAGTGCATCAGGTTTCAACAAGTCCTGGAGCAATTCCGAAAGAAGTGTACCACGGGCACTGTGGAGGTGAACGAACCCAAGGGGTGCCGGGGGCTGTGATGATGGTAGGTGAACCGGGGATTCAATGGGTTAGCAACAGTGGTTTAGGTTGACCACTGGGTTCAACACTAGGTTGACCACTAGGTTGACCGCTAGGTTGGGTGTTCACCACTAAAGTTCACGACCTATGAGCCAGGATATGGACACATCGATTGGGAACCCATTGATTCGTTTGGCAGTCGGGGGTCAATCAGCATCAGATATCAGTAGGTGGCTATTGACAATGAATTTGTGTGATGGGTGACTAATCATGAATGGGTGGCTACCATGCAATGAATATGAATATGAATATGATTGGGATTCAGCCCTGCCAGGAGAACCTGGGTGGAATCCGAGTGATTGTGGATGTGCTATGGAAGCTCTTTACGCGCAGGAGGGGTGGGCCCAAGTGTTTGGAGCTAGGCTCTGGGACCAATACCGAGGGATTTGGCATGGAGCCTGTGCAGCTTTGGTAGCTGTGATGCATCCATACTTTTCAATGGTGCGCTTGCCTGGAGATATCAGGAAGCGAACACATCAATGGAATATGAATGAATATGATGTCCAGTTGATCAATGCGCTTTTGATTTTCAAGGGTTTTGAATAAACTTCTAAAGTGCCGTTCGTGGTAGTGGGCTTCCAGGAAGAAAGTCGTGGACGAAAAGGAGTACAAATCCTTTGCCCAAAACAAAGACACCATCGAACGGTCGGGTTGCCGAAGACTCATGGCCGGGCCGCTGTGGTGCTAGGGATTGTTAGGTTTTGGTCTGAGATTAAGGGTTAGATGTGGTGGCATTTATGGAACAAATTCATGTCATTTCAACATAACTTAGCAGGGGATTTTGGTGATACCCAACGGAGGGATGTGCGACCCCCGACCCCCTTAAGACCAGGTCCGCTTGAGGTCGGCAGTGAACGATGCTAACATTTCGGAAGAGTTCGGTTTTCTGGAGCAGATTGAGCCATGTCCAGATGATCACTCTGTTAGTTCACCGGAGCTCTGAAATCTTCTATTCCGCCCCTAGAGAGGTAAGTCCGGCATATGTAATCACGACTGCAGCCCACCACCACCACCACCACCGCCACCACCACCACCACCACCACCACCAACAACAACAACAACAACAACAACAACAACAACACTAGCATCAACAGCACCATCACCACAGCAACAGCTACCCCCACTGCTACCACTTGACTGCCCAGGGGTCCCTACTACTGGGTTCGCTTCGTGCAACGGATCCTGGAGCTCCTCACGGATCTGTGCATCGGTGACGGGGATGCATCGACGTGTCGTGCGCGTCCACCGGGGGATGGGCGAAACAGCATGGATATCCAAGCCTGCAGTTGTGATGGTTATCAATGGTTAATGATGATTGAAAATGGTTAAGGGATGGTTAGTTAATGGTGGTTAATGGTGGTTAATAGTGGCTAATGGTGGACAATGATGGCTAATATAATGATCATGATGGATGATAAATAATGCTTAATGATGGTTGGTCAATGGTTAATAATATAGTAGCGTAGCGGTTGATAATGGTTGATAATGGCTAACAATGGTTAACAATGGTAATGATGGTTGAAAATGGCAGGGTTGATTAATGATGAATGCCATGATGAATCATAAAGAACCATTGTTTAATGCTTTATAATCACAATTAGTAGTGGTCAATAGTTGTGGTTGATTGACTAACAACTATTAATTCAACTACTGGTGGTTTAATGATAATTGTTAGTAATGGTCAATATTGGTTAATGATGGTAAACAATGGTTCAACATAGTTATGATATGATTAATAATGGCTACCCTTGGGTAAACTAAGAAGGAAACGGAACATCATACATCACCAAGTTTTCAAGGAAACCCTGGAAAGGACAGCCTTGTGCATCCAAGCCGCCACTGGGAGCTCTGGGTGAGTTACATCCAACCAGTGCTTGGAGGCTCCAGATCCTCATAGGCCTTGGTTTCCATCATCATCTCCCATCAGTTCACCCTCTATACACCCATGAGATCCCATAAGTAGACGTGGCCTGTCATAGCAGCAGGGCATGCCGCCCTACCCCAAGGCGCCATCGCTGGCCTGTGGTTCGCACCCGGCTGGTACCTGTGGGCTCAGGACCTGATGGCAACGCCATCAACGAGATCCAGGACTTCATTACACGAGAGCTCATCCAGACGAGCGAGGCGCTGACACGGGTCAAGTCCCAGCGTTGAAACTCTCAGAAGATCCATAAAAGATGGTAAAATGATGGGTGCGATCCAAGATCCAGGAGTAAAACCATGTAAAATGATGGAGTAAAGCCAATGTAAAAGCATGTAACACCTAACATTTCAACTGCTATCCACAATGACTCAATTAAACATTATCGGTCTTCTAAGCAGTGGTTTTCAGGGTCAAGTAGAAATGCTGCGCGGTTGTGGGGTTGCGTGGTGGACATCTTCACCCCTGAAGTGGCTTCAGACAAAACAGTTGCTGATGTCTTGGGGCAACTCTTGAGATTGAAATCTCAAAACAATGCAGATGACCTGTAGTTTTTTTGGATATGAGCGTGGATCAACGCACCCAAATAGTGGATTTACAATGACTAATCTTTCGAGAACGTGGTCATTGGGCAGCACTCCAGGAATGGTCCTTTTTTACCATGTTTCCTGAGAGATGTTTTCTTGACATGGTGGTCTTACCAGGGATTAATGATGGTTTCTGGTTGATTTTCGCAACTTATATGGGCATTTCTTTGGCAGCATTGCCATGCACCTGCTACAGCAAGGCGCTGAGTATCCGCAGACGGCCTCCGCCCGAGTGTTCGGACAACATTTGGGTTCGCCAGCTCAGAGTTGCTCGGATTTTTCCTTCGGATTTTCAGCCATCCGTGCCCTTCAGTCTCAAAAGAAAGGCACTTTTTCACGTGTGCTTTTTCATCTCGTTCCAGTCTCGCGAAGGTCATCACTTTGCCATGTTCTAGTGGTGAAAGATGCAGGTGGAATCTATCCTAACAAAACTGCGGCAAGATTGGCGCAGTTGATTCTCAGAGGTGCGAGGTTAGGGGTTGCCACTGATTATGGTGCCATGATTGGACCCAATTTCATCAGCCAGTCACCCATTTTCCTTTCCATTATGAATATTGTGATTGAACAATGCATCATAGTACAACGGGATCCCATCAATTCACCCGTGCATCTATTGGTTTCAATGGAAGAAACAGATTCCAAAGGATCTCCGAACTCGCAAACATCACTGGAATCAGTGCATCCTCTATGCTGACTAACAGATCCACCACACTAACTAACAGATCCACCATGCAACCAACAAATCCACCATGCAACTAACTGTGGATCACGATGCTTCAAGAAGTGTATCCTCCCTGCCCCTGGTCTCAGGCCAAGACCAGCATCACAGTGGATGATCATTTGCACGCGCGCGTGTGGCCACCTGGACGGGGCAGCGCTGGCGAGCCGTGGATCCATGGCTTCCGAATCTGTGGGGTAACAGACCATGTGTCACAGGTCATGGGGTAACAGATTACAATAAGCCATGAACCTATCGTTTTCTCATAAATGCGTGTGGACTCTCAACATCACACCTCTCTTTCTCATAGTTCTCTGCGTCCCTGTGTTCAGAAACCAAACCATCACTATCCCTCATCACTATTTCTCATCAACATCCTTAACCATCATTAACCATCACTTATGAAGATTACTATGCCTCAAGTGATGGTTAACCATCATTAACCATCATTAACCATCATTAATAATCATTAACCATCATTAGCCATCCCTATCCCTTCATCCCTTCATCCCTTCCTCACCTTGGACTTCCAGCTGGACAGGCGGACATCGAACGCAAGACCGGCTTCGTGGGCAGTGGCAAAGGCCTGAAGCAACTCATGGGACAGAAGGCGCCGCCGCGGCGGTTCGTCACCGCGGTTGTGACGCGGTGGAGGTCGAACTGGAGGGTGAACTGCAGGGGGATGAGGGACTTATGATGGGTAAATAGGTTTTGAAGAGGTTATAGGGTTGAGGTGGTTAATAGGTTATAGGTGATAACTATTGATTTTGATGGATTAGTAGGTTTTTGAAGAGGTGATAACTATTGAGTATATGAAGGATTGTGATAGGTTTATTGACAGATTAGCATCATGTCATGATTAATAAGGGTGAAGATGGTACTTGAGCCCAGTGGTTTATGATGGTAAATCAGGTAAGCAAGGACTGAGGTTATGAGTGGATATTATTCGATATTATTGGATGGTCATCACTGGAAGATCAATCAAGGGCTTTGAAGAAGATCAGCACATAAATCTCGAAGGACCAAAATGATAGTGGCAACCTGGGGTTGGATGGCACCATTGTACATGTTACCTTGGGGGGTTCACTGCTCCATTGTTTAGATTATTGTTTACCCTTGGAGATCGAAGCTCCCTGGTTATTCAAGAGAGGTTTACTCGTTCTCCGTCAAGCTGGCAGAACACTTCTGGTACCTTTCTAGCTGCTTGAGATAACGCCAACTTGATGCAGCTTATGAATGGACACAACCTATGCATTCCACGATTCGGTGTTCTGCATGGTTCGGTGTTTTTCTCCGTTGGATTCGCTGCATCTTGCGGTGTTTTTGTGTTATGGTGCGGACAGACGAGGCAAGTAATCTTCAGTTGTTGTCACAAGAACTAATAACTAGGCATCAGTGAAACGAAAAGACTCTGTGCTTATCTTTTACAAGTTGCGTATTACTTATATGTCCTTTTATGTCGTTTCCTCTTCCTTCCGGGCATCCACACATATACCCATTCCACCACTACCATTCCCAGGATGAGTTTACCTTGCTGAAGCTTGGAACCTCCATCTTTTTTGAGAACTTTGAGACTGCTCTTGAGGAGGCCCGAAAGAAATCCAGTAAGTGGACACAGTTGAATTCGAGAGGGTAGAACCAACACACACACACACCATTAGATGATTTCATATGATTTCATATGATTTCATATG
Organism: Symbiodinium kawagutii; assembly: GCA_009767595.1. NCBI lineage: Eukaryota > Dinophyceae > Suessiales > Symbiodiniaceae > Symbiodinium > Symbiodinium kawagutii. The sequence goes on from VSDK01022758.1 coordinate 355,880, forward strand.
GCTTCATGTGGTTGAATCATATAACTATATATAATTTTGCTATTGCTTGGAGCTTGCGTAGAGCAAGCAATGTGTT
>VSDK01022771.1:0-29672 GCA_009767595.1 Symbiodinium kawagutii
CTTTGGGCAGATGGAACATTGGCCGTCGGCCTTTCGACCTGAAACCCCTAACTGACATCATTTGCCATCGGCGGCGATGATCAGGTGACAAGCTGTTATCATTTCTGAAATCAGTCCACACGGTCATGTCCTAGTGATACCAACTTTAATTAATTATAGATGACATCGACTCATGCTCAAACTCCTCAATTTGAAGTGAACATCGTCCTGCGAACGTTGTTCATGGGGGGTGCGAGTAAGCATGCAGTCACAGCACAGTGTGTCATACCACTGCAAAGACCATATACATACCTGATGTTTGGCTCAAGGCTCATGGCTCAAGGATCCAAACAGTTGTCAGTGTAAAAGACTGATGCCGCTTGCGCTGCTGCTTGAGGGTTGAGGTTTCTGATCATCGGGTAGAACTGGACTCTTAGACTTGGACATTGAGAACTACAGTGGACACCCTTAGGGAAATATCCACTCTCACTAACCATTCTTTGCCATTCACCAACCATTCTTAGCCATTCGCCACTTGATTCAGCAATAGTGGCATCAACCAGTATTCACCACTAGCCATTCACTAACCATTCTCAACCTTTCACTTTTAACCATTCATTAACCATTCACTTATGGCTACCATGGCTTACTTCAATGGATTATTCGCCACTAGCCATGAAGCATTCTTAGCCTTCACCCATGGTGCCAAGGCCACGGCGATGTTTGGGGCCTTAGCTGCCTTCGCCACGGTTTCGGCCGGTTCAACGCATGTAACTTGGGCGCAGAGCGGTGTGGTTGGGTGGCTGGTTGGTTGGTTGGTTGGCTGGCTGGCTGGTTGGTTGGTCGATCATCAATAGGTAACAAAAGCAGGGAGTAACTACAGCCGGTTGGTCGGTGTTGATTGGAGTTGATTGGTGTTGATCAACCAGGTAGCCGTGGTTCACCAGCTGGGGTGTTTTATCATAGGCCTTCGTTTTTTTCCTCAAGAATGACATGGTAAGTTACGCCAGCAAAGATTCACATGGCTATGGGTCAAAACCCCGTACCCCATGTTCCCCTATCATTAACCACTGTTTCCCTTATTATTGTTGCTGAATCTTCCATAGTTGGTTGAGTAATATTGACCCATCGCCACATGGCCTCACGATTCTGAGTTCGCACCATGAGTTCTCTTGTGACCCGCGTGAAGACAGAAACAGGGCCAAGGGGTGAACGGACCCGCAGCTCTTGCGAGCGAAACAGTCTTTGAACTTACAACTTGCAACCTTGCGGATTATCATCTAAAGAGCTAACTTCTGACTAACTTAGAATTTATGACATGCAAAATAGGTCATTTGAAAGATCATACAAGCAAGTTTATCCCTTGAGAATTTTAGGGTCAGCAAGAAGTGATAGCAACCAAGGAGTCATGTAATAAGGGTAAGCCAAAATGGTGGTTGCTCAAAATGGAGGACCCCCAAAATGCTTGGTTTCTTCCTATTAGTGGTTAATATTGGATGATTTGGGGGTACCCCTAGTGCCTATTTTTAGAAACATCCTAGTCAGTGATAAGGAGTATCATGCACGATATTGACCACAGCAGCAATCATTATGACCACTTTTGTCTGCCGTTTCCATTATGGCTGCAAGGTCTTTCGGTTGACTGACAAGAGCTCATCAATGCTATTAGCAGTGCTATTTTTTTGGCATCAACATTTGCAATGCTTGTTTCTCACTGTGAAGGATGGAGACGTCTATGATAACAACAGCTTTAATAGGACGATCACTAATAGTAATTTCCACAATACAAATAGTCTTGCCAATGGTATATAGCTGTGAATGGTCCGTGTAATGATATGGTGGTTTCTCAAAGTAGGGGTACCCCTGAATCATCCAATATGGACCATTTAAGTGATAACCCAACCATTTTGGGGCCCCCCAATTTTGAGAAACTGCCATATAGTACAGATACCCATCGACAAAATGATGATAGTAAAGATGATATTCATAAGTCCAAGTATTGGTGATTATCATGAAGACGGCAATACACCGCAACCATCAAACAATGACAATAGTATGAGACAATTAAGTGATCATGCTTACAATAAGAGGACCACGATAAGGGTGATAGTAAAACAGATAGTTCACGACCATGAAATTGATCATCTTATTATAAGACAACCACTGCGATGATGATGATGATGATGATGATGATGATGATGATGATGATGATGATGATGATGCTGGTGATGATGATGATGATGATGATGATGATGATGATGATGATGATGATTGTGTGGAAAATTCGTATCACAGACGTCCTGATGTGAAACGCAGCGTTTGGCAGCGATCAAGGACCTGACCTTCGCAGTGCCCGAGCGGAGTGTCAAGGTGGGGGCCACAAGAACCCATCGTTGAGACTGGAAGTTGTAAGGGGGCAGGTTCCATTCTTAACTTGGCTTCATGTTGAGCCGAGTATACAAGTAATAACAGAGCATGAACCCGCAAGCACTATCCAACTGTGCCACTCAACAGGATGGGCATCCAACATTGACATTAACAACCCTGGATTGAGTGCAACCAACTTATGGATCTTCCCAAGAGGCCCCGGTTTTGGGGAGGTCTTCCAAGCATTGCTTGGATGATACCGTTTCTTCGTTGGTTTCTGGCGTGCGCACATAGAAAATGTGAGTTGATGTGATAATGATCTTGAAGAAATGTTGATCATAGTCATAGTCAATCATATCAATCAATACGAGACTTATAGTTGTCCATCATGGTCAATCAAGATTGTCAGCAAAAACTGACACTCTCCCCTTCATGACTGTTGACTTTGGGGGAGAACAAGCAACCATACCAGTGATTGTCAATTAGCTATGGCTCAAAGCCATTGGTTACCCAAGTGAAATCCAAAAAAACATTGTGTATATATATATATACATATTTTACCAGGGGGTGACAATTTTAGGAAAGCCGATTTCTTTTCTTGTGTTGGGTTTCAGTTTGTTTGATCGGCAGTTCCAAGATCTTTAATCCGTTTTGCAAAAGCAGGATGTTTGCTTGAAAAGAAGAGCCACAATTTCTTGAAGCAGATGTAGTTGGCTTTTGGTTGTTATTCTGTCGTCGTTTCCACCATTCTGAAGACGTGTCCGTCATGGTTCACCCCAGCATTGACACGGTCCAGTTGGGCGCTGACCTTCTGGGACCGTTCTGTTGTTCCGCTGCCATGGGGGAAGGTCATTGGGTGTAAGGGACCAGGTTCATCCATCATTTCAGCTGATTTTTTGATGGGGAAAACCAGCATTGTTAATACTTAAGGAACAATCAAAGCATCCAGACAATTTTTCTAGAGCGGCATTGCTCCTGTGGGTGTTTCTCAAAATGGTGGTGCCTCAAAACATGGTTGGTTTATTATTATAGATTCTTAATATTAGATGATTTCAGGGTACCTTTTTTTGAGAGACCCCCATGTGAAGCCAAAACCACGATGTTTGACCAGCTCTTTCTGGTGAGCAAGAGGCTTGAGCTGGACCATATAATATCATCATCCTTATTACTCTCTGGTCATCCCGAACCTGGCACTGGAAAATCACCATATTCAATAAGGAAACCCTGTGAAACCAGCTATCTTTGGCAGATGTGCCATTGGTTCCATCAATAATGGATTGTTAGAAAGGTTGGTTCGAAACGATCAACATTTCCATCAATAAGCGTTTCGAATCATGTACTCATCCTGCTTATTCATCATGCTTATTTGTCATGTTTATTCATCATGCTGATTCGTCATGCTTATTCGTCATGTTTATTCATCATGCTTATTCATCATACTGATTCATCATATTAACAAACCGCAGTCAACCATAGTAAATTGTACTAAAGCATAATAAACCATTATGTTTGTTTATGGTCTGTGCATCATGGTTATTGATTATGATGGAATAATTCAGGGTTTACAGCCAACTAAAAGCCAACCAATAGCAAACCAACAACCATTAAACAACAACCAACAATAATGGAGTGATAACCAACTAATAACCAGCTAATCACCAACTAATCACCAGCTAATCACCAATAGCCAACTAATAACCAACCAAACAACAAATCACCAACTAGTCACCATCACCAACCAATCAGCAACTCATCACCAATTGGTGGTTTCTCAAGCCATCGAGGTACCCCCAAATCATCCTTTCTATTTATCATTGTTTATGAATAAACCAACCATTACAGTTGGTATATCGATTATTACTGCTTATAATTTCCCGTGTCAACAACCATTGTTAACCATGGTTAAGCATTGTTAACCACTAATAAACCAACCATAACTTGGGATCCTATACAGTATTTATCATTGTTTATCAGTAAACCAACCATTACAGTTGGTATATCCCCTATTCCTGCTTATGATTCCCTTGTCAACCATAACTGAGGGGTCCCCTGTTTTGAGAAACCACCAACTCGTCACCATCATGGACCCCATGTTGATGGATGGGTCTCCGAGGCGACCTCCCTGAGCGCCGCCACGGCGCAAAACGTCGCCGTCGCGGCGGCCAGTCCGTCCGCCACGGTGCCTCGGTGGCGGCGAGCGAGCCGCGGAAGGCGTTGTTGTCAGGATGGGGTCATCAAGGGTGGATGGTGGTTGATGAATGGAAATTTCATAGGCTTGGCTATGGTAAAAGCTATGGGTAAGGGATGGCTAGTTCATGATTCATGGATGATTCATGGATGGTTAAGTGTAGTTTATGATGGTTAGTCAATGGTCAATATGATGGTTAGTCAATGGTCAACGGAAGGTTGTTATCGTTGATTGATGTTTGATAGTGGTTGCAGGTCAAAGGTCGTTCACTGATGGTTATCCAATGACTGTTCACCCTGGTCAGTCTTGAGATTCGCAATTGATGCTGAAAGTGTGGATGATTTGTTGCTGCGATGAATGATGATCAATGATGGTGAATGATGGCTGTGGTTGCTTTGATGGTGCTTGAAAAGTGGTTGAAATGAGAGTAAATCCATAGGCGCCGGGAGTACCCCATCATCTTCGTAAGGTTCCATACCAAAATGGATGGTTCATTTCATGGATGACCCTGCCTGCTGCAAAGATAACTGGGGTTTCAAGCTCCTCCCTGGCAAAAAGCATTGAGTGCCCAGTTTAGACGCAGTAGTTTGATACAATGGTTATTAGTATGTCCAACTGTTGGGTCTTGTTGATTGTAAGCTTTCTATTACCCAACCCAGAGTACAATCAGTATAATCCTTGCTATCAGGTCATCATACCTAGACCAAACTCTAGGTATGTATTCAACCATCCGGATAAGCAAATTATCATCTCCATTTTGTTTGGTTATGTATCCAATTATGATCATTTTTCAAGCTGCATGCCAGTATGACCAACCATTTCAGGGTGAAATATCCAGCAGGCATCAGCATGTGTAAGCCAACTTGGGTTTTAGACCACCAACCTATTATGAACTACAGGTTGACTAATCATTCGCAAACATAGTCAACCACTTGGTATCAACAGGCACATCTTAACCAGTAGTCAAGCACTAATGAGAGATCCATATTAATAAGCCACTATTGGCTTTCCTATAAAAGGCCATTTGCCATCAAATGTAGGTGTTTATGAAAATATAATCTACCCTTTGGTAAACTAACCTGGCAATGGAACATCCACCATTATTCTCGGCGTTTTCCCGGATTTTCACTATAAAGATATGATCAAAATCCAGCTAGCCAGGTTCGGGGCTGAGGGTAACCCTGCTGCAAAATCACCAGCTGCAAAGTTTCAACCGGAGGGTATCATTCATGACCCATGGACTTGGGCAAGTCACCACCTGCCCTCCCAGGCTGGGAAGTTGTCCGCTCCACTTGCGGCTGCTGCGCTGGCTGCGGGAGTTGGAGCACTCTGGGGTGGTTCCCAGAGACTGCGAGGCGAGGGTTTTTTGGACCATCCGAACAGCTGTGGGGAGGTGAACATATCTTTTTATAGGGGATTATCCTGGTTAAGATTTTCTAGGGTTAACTATGGTTGATAGTGGTTTGATAAGTGATTATAACGGTTCATAAAAAGGAAAACTAATGGATCTTCTAGGGTTAACTATGGTCAATAGTGGTTTGATAGGGTAATGGTTAATAGCAAGGAAAACCAATTGATTTTCTAAGTTTAACTATGGTTAATAGTGGTTTGATAGGGGATTGTAATTCTTCATAATAGGGATCAGTAGGGGTTAATCACCAGCAACAATGGTTCAACAGCTGCTACATTATGGGCAGGTTTACATCTGGATTCGACCATAGGATTTTCTGGTCACTTGTTGGAAAAGCCGGGTACCAAGGTGGTATATGTTGGATGTACTGTATATATATATATATATATGTATTTTTTCTGCAGACATTGCAACGAGGTATGCACACACACACACACACACGCACATATACAGATATTATTCACATGTTGGTACAAATAGAAGTCAGCACAGCCGTGCTTGTGTTTCAAATGGAGCATGTTTTTTTGGAACATGACAGATCTTGAATTGTAGAAGATTCATTGGAAGAAGCTGCTGCACCTCTAAAGGTTGGCGGTTGAGCACTACCATGGCTACAAACAATGATTAAAAGCCATGGTTTGTAAACATTTACGATGATTTATAATGGTTCAAAAAGGTTTATAGCCCTTTATAATGGTTTATAATGGCTTTTAATGGTTGATAATGGTTTATAACGGTATAGAACGGTTTATAGTGGTTCGGTTCATCGTGGAGAATTTATTGTTGCTTGATGGTTAAGGCAAATTCATGACAAAACCTTGCTATACTTGCAGCAATGACAGAACAAGTGCGGATGAAGAAACGGCTGTAGGTCAAAACTACCCCTGCTTGTTCACATCCCATGGTCCAAAGCCATGAACCTGTACCAATCTGAGTATTGGGATGTAAACTACTACCCATTGCTTTTGGTTGGTTCATATGAGTCATACCCATTTTGTTGCTCGTTCCCCCCTCCTACTTACTACCATTTGCATCGGCAGGTTTTGTATCAACCATTCATTGACCATAGTCAACCATCGTGATTAGTCATTTTTCAAGCATTTATTTTCATTTCATTCACTATTTGTTGAGTATTTATTATGAGGTCAGTGATGGTTGATCATGTCTTGAAATGATGGTTGATACTGATTGTAAAGGTGATGGTTGATTATTTGTTGGCCATAGCCAAGCATCATAAGAACCCATACATCACATTTGTCGACACGCTGCTGGCCTGGGTCCATGGTGACAGCATCGTGAGGAAAACAGAAAGCGTGTAAAGTGTGAATTAATATCTATGATTACACAAACAACGATCAACAGTTGACAAGCAACGATAAACAGTTGATTTCTAAAACTGTTGAATCTTGTGAAGAAACAACAATATACTATACATATATACATACAATTTCATATTTACACATCTATCCTTTTTGCATATCTATTTATTCGTTTCTCGACTCAATTTATGTATAAATTTGGTTAACTTATTCATTTCTTTCTTTCTTTATCTATCTATATCTACATCTACATCCATATCTATGTTTGTGTCTATATCTTTATATATCTCTCTCACTATCTATCTATCTATCTATCTGTCTGTCTATCTATCTATCTATCTATCTATCTACCTATGTATCTATCTATCCATAGAAATAAAATCAACAAATTTAGATACACCCATATAAATCAAGTTCATGAAACTCTATGAATATCTACATGGGTCCCTCTGTCCACTCTGGAGGTGCTCGCAGTTCTGTCACAGCGATGCGCGCACGTGGAGGGGTGGCCCTTGGCGCGTTTTGAGCGACGCAACATCGTGAAACTGCTGGGAATTGGCGGGCTTGCAACGGGATGAATGTAGGACCATCGGGATTTTTTAATAGGGACTATCAGAGGGATTTTATCTTAGATATCAATTCATAAGCAGACATCGATTATTTTAATGGGATATCCTTTTGAAATACAAAAACATCACTCTTTCATACTGAATATATATAGATTGTCATAGGGACAAGCATATGAGTCTGAAAATGAGGGCAAGTTGAAATTGCCGACAGATTAGGAGGCATATGTGAAATCACAAGGGTGCAAGCAGCAAATGCTCAGAGGTGGTTTCGACTAACAAATGAATCAAACTATCGAGAGGAAATGGTATTTTGAGGTAGGACTTGTGCTGGCCATTTTTCCTGCGTAAACAAGGGGTCTTTTGCCGCTGATTACGAGTTTCCACCACCAATGGCAAGTCATGGCGCCCTCAAGCAATATCAAGCTGGGTCGCAACCTGCTTCGATGCATGGGTTCAGAACAAAGAACCACTGTATCGTTACTGTAATGACGACTAGCTACGCCTGATGCGAGATTAATCATCACTAATTATAATCTAGTTATTTGTTGATCACCGTAGTTATCAAGTATAATCAGCTTGGTGAACTGCGAGCAACCTTTCGGATGGATCATTCATAATCAATGGCTGGTCATAAATCATCCGGTAGCCGACCCTGTATGGGCATCATCTACCCCAAATGCATTTGCATCACCATCGGTAGCACCATCAATGATTGGCACCCTATTAGAACCTGCCCCAAGGGGTTTTTGACACTGCTAAGGTTTGGCAACTTAGCTTGGCAACTTCTTGGGTTGGTAATTTCTATAGGGCTGTCAGTAACTTCTTATCACAGGCAAACCTCGTGCTCATGTAGATTGGAGGTTGAGAATTTCTCCGTTGAGTTTCAGTCACTCCCAGGGGCGGCCGGGTCAAAATGGGGGACACTTCCATTCGCTTGCGAAGCTGGCAACGCTGGCAACGCTGGCTATGCTATGGTTGATCACGGACTACTGGATGATGAGCAGTGCTTCTACTACCAGCAAGTGTCTGCCCTGTAGAACCCGGCGATGATGTGATGTTGGCCAACTGGTCTTTATGGCGACTCTTGAATCATCAGAGGTGGGCAAAACCAAGTGGTAAATGGTACATAGCTAGGCGATGGTCATAAAGACAAGGGGCAGTACTTGTACGGGCAAATACCTCCGTTTGCCCGCGCCTCTGTCGTCAGCGTCTTGGAACGTCAAAAAACATTGGTTTTTACGGGACAAAATGCACATGTGTGACATCAAGCGTATCTTGACGGCGCGCGCAGGTCCTTGACCTGTGTTTTGCTTGCATTCTGGAGACATACAACCCTAAAACCCTAAAACCCTAAAACCATAAACCCTAAAACCCTAAACCATAAACCCTAAAGCGATAAACCGTAAAGCCAAAAACCTAAAAACCTTTGAGAAAAACGATAAAACCTTGAAACCATAAACCCTAAAACCCTAAAACCGAAAGCCCTAAAACCCCTAAACTATAAACCATAAACTATTACGCGCAAACCCCCCTGTTCGTCCTGTGGGCGAACGGGGGGGTTTGCGCGTACTTGTACTATTTCAGTAGCTATTATATCCGTAAATATGATTTCGATCATTTTACAACTCATTATTTCATCAACACCCACCAGTTGATCTCTAAAACATCATTTGGTTGGTAGTTTCAAATATGCCAGGGGAGCGCCGGGAATGAAGTCCGCGTGGTGGTTTGAAACATTTTTATTTTCCTAGATGTACTACCTATACATTTTTCGTGGTGGTTTGAAACATTTTTATTTTCATTATCATTTTCATAATCCTGCCTGTCGCCTTGTAGGGAGCTGCCAGAAGTATCCCTAGACCGACCCTTCTAATCGAGGAGCCAAGGAGCTACTAGGAGTGCCCTAACCAAATGGTAGAATCTCTACAAACATCTCTTAGGAAAAGGGTTGGCGAGTTGGATCTTCTGCTTGTGCCAGGATGAGGACTACTATCAGACTTTGGGTGTGGGCCGCAACGCCTCCGAAAGGCTTGGAACGCACTGGTAGAAGTCACAAGGGAGATCAGGGATTGGGGGACTCAGCAGGATTGTGAACCACGAATAGAATCATATGCAGGGTTCCCTACATGGGGGAACCACAAAAATGGTTGGTTTATTGCTATAAATGGTTAATCAACTGGATGATTTGGGGGTGCCCTGTATTGAGAAACCCCCATATATCATTCGACTACTGTTTAACCTTGAGGAATAGCTATAAACCTAATTACTGACCGTCATTACTATTGAGTTTGTCCATGCCCATGGTGGTACCCACTAACTATCCAAATTCATAGCCATTATAAATGGGAAATTCATCAGATTTGGGGGTCCACCACCCATATGTATCACATGACAACAGAAATAACTATAAAATATACCCACCCGAAGATTTGTACACATATCGCTTTGGTGGTCCAAGTAGAACGCCCAAAGCGAGGGTTGACAGGTCAGAAGAATACAATTGTTTGGTCTGACTGCTGGTACCTTAGTTACGAGTTGCGAGGTCCAGAGTAGGTCGGAGTTCAGATTTGTCATGCAAGGCTTTCATTTCCATCACGGACAATCCCCTTCTCCTAATGCGAATCTCCACCAGAAATTATGGTTTTGTAGGGAATCTATACCTTTTTAGGTGGGGCCAGGCAGGTTTCAACATTTGGAAGGGTTCTATTGAAAGATAGCCAAAGCCTACAAGATAGACCCCGTTTGACCAACAAATGTTGTTTATGGTGGTTGTTGATGGCAAATGACGGTCAATCATGATGGTTTGATTTGACAATCATCGTGAATGATGCTTAGTAGTAAAATCTTGTTCATGGCGGCCAATGTCTCAAACCTTTTTGGAAAACTGGTGGAAGTCCCAAACCTAGGACACCATTAGTGGGCAGCACAAAACTAGATATTTGAACATACTTATTTATAGGTACAAGCATATATTTAAATGCAAATTATACAGACATATATCTAGGGCCGTTCCATTGTTTCAACTCACCCCAAAAAAGGTTCCAAGAAAACTCCTGCAGTCTGCATTGACACTGTTCAGATTCGCTTCCGGCAGGGACCTTAAGACGGCTTTCCGAAAGCTGGCTCGCCAGTGGCACCCAGCGGGATTGCCCAGTTCAGCTCGGAATGGCCTCAGAGAATGGGTGGGAAACAAGCATGTGCACGCACACGCGTATGGGTGTATACTACAAGCCTTATACATGTGTTCGATGAATTCTAATGACATCAACCTATTTATACCTTCATCGGAGGCAAAAAAAATGCAATTTTCACTGTCCTGATTGCAGCTCTTGTCTCTTGGCGATTGGCACATCCCCTGGGGCCACCACTGGGTCCTTAGGCTCAGCCTGGGTGAAGAGATAAAACAATGGGGCTGTGGATTTCCAGCAGCCAACTTTCACCTTGACCATTATTTCTATATAACGATCATGGATATATCAGCATGTATATTTTACATATATATATATATATAAATATTTACATGCAAATATGTTTGACTTTTCAAGCCAAGCTATTCGAACGACAAGGTAGAAAGGACCCAAGCTGTGAACGTGGTCCAGCCGCTTTGAGGGTAGAAAGGCTTTGCAAGGCCGTTGCTGTGCCCAAAATCACCCAATGCGGCGCTGACATCTGGACCCTTCGGTACCTGTTCTGATCACCCCAAAGGGCGGGCGGTCAGCTGCGACCAGTTGGGACACAGCTGCAGCTGTGCTGCTGCGCCGCTGCGCCGAGGATGTCAACAAGGAGCCAGGGGCTCAAGAGAAGTTTCAATCCATAGCCAAAGCTTACGAGGCGCTCGGGGCTGCGAAACCACGAGCCATGAGACACCGCAGGGTCCACAGGAGCCATGCCATGGCGATGATTCATTTCCGGGGCAGGGCCAACATTAGGAGACTTTCAGGGAGTAAGTTTATCTCAGCTAATAGTAGGGTTATAACCAACAATAGTGGTTAATAATAGAGGATAACAACCATCACATTTATGGGGATATGGCTTTATTGGCACGTTTTTTTCCCAAGAATCTTCAGGTTGGGTGAGGACGAGGAAAATAGCTTGTGATGAGAAGAGCTTTTTGCATCTTGTGGATCAGACCTTGTGTGTAGATATGATATGTATTATTTGTATATTTGCATTTGTACACACATAGGAATCCTCAGAAGAATGCAAACCAAAAACATCGTTGCCATGATGGTGACCCTCCAAAGATCCCTCCTATCTGTGTGAGGAAACTCAACAATGCTTGGGCCGTATCCTTGTACCCATTGATCCATAGCCGTAGTTGGTCCGTTCGAAGCGGTTCCTGCAAGCGTTTCGGGGCTAAACTTTTGACTCATACTTCGAAGGCAGCCCATATGTGATTGTCACGTATTGCTTGGGATAAACCAATCCGGAAAAGAGGTTGTTGGGTGTAGCTGGTCAATATTGCATCTTGCTAACCACCAGTCGCTGTTTAATCATCAGTCACTATCATTAACTAGCATTTACCACCATGCACCATCATTGACGACCATCCTTGATCACTCACTTACCTATCATCAACAACCATCAACCATCATTAAACATCATTAGCACTGATTGATAATAATATATTCATCATCATGAACCATCATCAATCACCCTGGTAGTACGTCTTGACTGACTGCCTGTATAGCCTAGTTTCGCTGGGATTTAAGCACAAAATCGGAAAACAACCATCATTCACCATCATTCACCATTAATTAATCATCATTCACCATCAGCCACCATGAACCATGAGCTCCTTTCGGAAGCTGCATGGACCAGGTCTTGTCAGACCCCCAAAAGCGACAGATGTACGACCAGCCGAGCACCCAGCGACCCCGCTGGTGAGAAGAAGTGGCTACCAATGGGACGATTTTGAGCTATGAACTGTCAACCTAAAATGATTTATTTGGAGTCTAGATAGTATAGATCAATACTTGATAATACACTAGTATCTAAGTAGCTATTTAAGGATCTATTCCTTTTGGTCAACGAGTATCTATTGACATAAATCATGATTCGGATAGAGAAACCTCAATAGATAATAGCAGTAGTAGGGGATGATCACCAACAATGATGGTTAAACAGCTACTGTATGGTGGTTTCTTAAGCTGGGGGACCCCTAAACTTATGGATGGTTCATGAATGATTCATACGGGATGAGACCTGGGGGTCCGCTGATTTGAGAAAGATCCACGTGGCTCCCATTAGTGGACTATCATTTGATGGTGGCAATGGCCAAATCAAGCACTACTTATCATCATGGAATGTGACTTTTGTGGCTGTTATATGACTGTCATGGACTTTGCTTTGGCTGTTATCATCCTTTTTGATCATGTTTCACTGGTTGAGTTTCTTGTGGTCGGTTGACTGTAATTGGTAAAACCACCAAACATCTGGCGGGGTCCAGGGACAGGAGAAGTTTGCTGTGCGTGAAGTTTCACTAGTTGACCCCCGAGCTCAACTCTTTCCAAGTCCGTCCCTGTCCAAATGATTTCTTACAAGGGCTAGAGCGGACACAGGGAATCCGACAGTTTAGTAAAATCAGAGCATGTCGATTGCCTCAAAAGGTGTCGGGGCAATATGGTTTCTGCCCAGTGCTCGTGGTGTCAAAGTGCTGATACCAGGTTTCTTGCAATTACAGTATGTCCTCCCACTTATAGCACGCATCCATTGTATCCAATGGATGTGCATTCTTCCTGATACCCCTCCTTCATGCTCATACTGAAACCACGGAAGGCCGGCTCCAGGCTTAGCTTTTGTCGATACCCCTAAGCCCCTGGTTCGCACATATCCTTTGGAATGTAATATCAACTACGTTATCAACAATGACTATTTTCAATATCGATTGGGATTGGAACTACCACTTTGCTTCTGGAGTTTAGCCCCTTCTCGTGGCTAATTTTGGCTTGCAAACTCGGAGCAAGCATCGCACCATGTCACCACAAAACTTTATCAAACTGCAGAGTTGCGTAGGAGAAACGCAAGGAGTATCCCCAAAAGGAGGACGTTACTACTCCCGAGTTGATTTAGCATGCAATGAGCAGACCCGTATCTACAAAAATCAGTCATGTTGGCGTACCTTTCTGTATAAGAGATCATACCTTCTGGTCTGAGCTGGGAATGCCTGTTAACAACTTCGTACAACTCATCTCGTTGCTTGTTGTTTGTTCATCACGAGCAGTATGGCGTAAGCAGCATCAACAATCCTTAGCCAATATTCCCCATTATAAGTCACACTCAATTCCTAAAGCACTATGAATCATAATCAACAATGATTCTCTATTCTCAGCCACACTGAAGCTTTATTAACCACTATCAATCACAACATTCAGCACTACTTATGATCATGGTATACCATGGTTAGTATCAACATGTATCAACCATACCATGGTTCAACCATCGTCTAAATAACGACCCTGAAGCCATACTGCCAATCAGTTAGGTCACGATGTGACGTCCATCCTTGCTCAGCCTGCACTAGGTTCGGCGAAGCAGGTGCCATCCGAACCGCGCCGAACCGTAGCGCCGCGGGGCGGTTGTACTTCCTAGCGCCGTTTCCCACCATCCAAATGAGGTGGGGTTTTCTTAAGCCAGGACTTGGAAACCCCCAAGTAGTTGGTTGGTTTATTGCTACTAATGATTTATGTTGCTACTAATGATTCATATTGGATTTGCTACCAAGATAGGATACCCCCAAGTCATTATAAAGGAGGATTGGCCTAGAGGTACCCCAAACTCATGTGAGAAACCAGCAGTCATGACCCTTTCTCCGAGGTTGAAGGCCAGATTTTGTGAACGGTGGTATTTCATTGCCAGCTCTACCAGAGTGCAACAACAGAGTGTAACTCCAGTGTTCAGTGAATCCGCAATCCGATGATCTTTCGCAAAAAATTGCCTATCCACCTTTGTGTCAGGTTTTTCGGATGAACATCGATCCGTTTTCATGGCGATGTAGCTGGGAGATGGGGTCGAATATTCTGCAAGCTGTTCCAAGGGATCATCTACCTGGTGGTTCTGTTCATCCTGGATTCCTGGCGTCCCGGATGGAACTGGAAGTCCTCAGTCGAAGGGATGTGTTTTTGGTTGATCCATCAGCATCGGTTTGGAGCGTTGAATAGTGGTGAAATGTTTTCGCGATCATGAGTCACGAGCAAAAGCGTGATTAATCCACCAAGTTGACTGTAACAAATCGGTGGTTGTGAATCACTACTATCCAGTAAGCGAGCTTTTGTTGATGGTTTCTGGGTAAACAATTTCCATCAAAAACCAGTGTATATATTGAACTCTGCTGGCCACTGTTAAGCATTATTATTCCCCACTATCGAAAATATTTATTCATTAACCTCTCTTCAAGACTCCTAACCACTATCATGAACCATCAACCACAGATTTTTGATCACTCTTAGCTGTATGATTGGAGGTTATCAGCCTGCAGGGAACTAGCCCCCTGCGCCCAAGAATCTCCACGGTTTTCAGGTGTGAGTGGCATGGGCGGTGGCATGGGCGGCATGGGCGGTATGGGTGGCATGGGCCTGGAAGATCTTTTGAACCAAGTGCTGCTTGGCAACGTTGGAGGCCTGTGGTTGATGGTGCTTCGTGATTGTTTTTCATGCTGCTTAAACGACGCTTAAACTCAATGACTGTCAAAAATCAGTGAAGTCATGGTTGAATAGTGGTGATCTAATGATGATGGGCAAGTGATGGTGATTGATGGTAAACCATGATCTATGCCATGTTTGGTGAACTAGGCAAGGAATCCTTGCAGATGCAGAGTGATTGAATCATACACATTGCGTTGGAGAGCTTTCGATTTGGAGAAATTACTTGGTATTCCACTCACCCCAGCATGGAACACCCACTGGCACCTTCCCATAAAATCTATGGTTTAGACTCCTGGGGGCCGACTCAGCGATCATGAAATACCCACAGCCATCAAAGATGGTCAGCTCGCTCTCGGATTGGCTCGTAGCTTCACAGTGAACGTTCGTTACCAAAGCTCGGAGAATAAACAGGGCTACCCATCCAACCATCCAACAGTGGCGTTGTGCTAACGGGGCAGAGATGTATATCTGTATATATATATATATATGCCTATATATATTCATGTATATATCTAATTTCATCTCGTCTTTATACACATCAACTCAGCTGAACCACCCATACATCAAGCAGCGGCTTCGGCTCCCACGTGTTTGTCATCTTCCAACTGACTACACTTACATGGATGTGCACCCTTTGAAACTTGTGACATCCACCATGCTTACGGGCGTTTGATGCCCACCTTTCGGGGGGGGCGATTGTATGCTATTGTCCTGGCAACAGCTGGAAGATCCCACAACATAATAGCATCAGTAGCCGATGAGAAACCGCCAAAAGTAGGACTAACAGCAGATCCACAGCAGAAAACCGCATGTATTTCAAGAAAGACCATCAGCTATTTACAGCAAAACTGCAGGTGGTTTAGAGCCATCAACGACCATCACTAAGCCTCAAGAATCAATGACCTTTTCACATGGTGCTTTCTCAAAATAGGGAACCCCATTGCTATAAACAATTGATATCGGATGATTTCAGGGTACACCCCCTTTTTTGGGTGTTTCTCAGAATAGGGGTACCCCCAAATCATCTAGTTGTTAACCATTTGCAGTAATAAACCAACCGTTTGAGGGGTCCCCCGATTTTTTCGAAACCTTCACGTGGATCTGTCTCCCGTTCCTGGTGACACAACGGTGGCCGAGGTTCGGCGGCATGGGTGGCATGGGTGGTATGGGTGGCATGGGCGGCATGGGCGGTCGCCAGAGAAGTAGAACCTCAGGGCCGCAGAAAGGCGCAGATTTGTCGCTTGGACCATGGATGGTTGGAGTTGAGGATGCGAGGGCAGCCGCTTTTTGTGGATCACCATGGATCAATGAACTCAGTTCACCATCCAGTTCACCATCAGTTGATGGTTTGATGGTCAAACGTTGGTTGAAGGATCGTTTGAATACTGATCAAACATACGGCTGGTTTTTATGGAGGTTCATAGATCAGCATTGGGCATTGACAGTGAGTTGCGTCAGCAGAAGGCTCTGCGTTTTAGCACGGCTTGTAGGGGGATTCTCACAGTCGTAGACAGACATCCCATGACACCTCCAAGCATCAACCACTTGAGGGTAAAGATCAAGACTTCAACGGGAGTGGGATACGTCATCGCTGGATGTTCCATTGTGCCAAAGGGGAGACTCTTTGGATTTTGATTGCTACTGCCCAACGTGGAACTACGTGCCCCGCCTCGCGAGATGTTTCCGCAGACTGAAGTGCCTGGTGTGTGTGTGTGTGTGTGTGTTTGAAATGAAACAATGGCGAAGGAACCGCAATGTTTGCATCCTTGTAAGGAAGCGGAAGTACTAGCTACAACCGATGCTGGTGCCTGGGGACATCAAAAGGCATCATCGTTGGAAACAGTGTTTGACGCATGATAGTGAACCCAAAAATGACCTTGCTTGAGAGTTGGCGAGTCAGTCAGACTTGCTAGTTTATGAATAGTCCTGATTCCGTTGAGTCTCCAGGTATATAAATACGCCTTAGTGACGGGCTGGCAAGTCAACGTGGACGAGGGAATCCTTGATCCTAGCTTACCATCATCAGACACATCACACTACAATCTTGCTCAACCAGAAGTGAGTGAATTAGGTCACTTCGATCCACAATGCAGATTACTTCATCCATGTTTACTCCATACACCTGGTAGATCCTGGTAGTTTGATCCGAACTTACCAACAGCTAGGGCCGGTGGCAGACTCGCGTGGGAGTCGGAATTTCTCGCCAAGGCAGCTGGAGGTGAAGATCCCATTCCTGCAGCTTGGCCGTGGTAGCAACTTCCTGGGAATCCCTCAGCCCTGTGGGGGATGCCAACGTGGTTCGTGGGTGGATCCGGATTTGTTCGTAAACCATCAGCACTTTAAGCATAGGTGGTGATTTACCATCACTAAGAGGTTTATCAGTACGGATCATACCATGAGTGTCCCATCAACCTGGCATGATTCCGAAATTTGACCAGCAAACTTCTCGAGGTACTTACTTGACAACACCGTCAGACCATGAGTCAATCAGTTCGATCATTGTTGTTGTTGTCGTTGTTGTTACCCCTATTGTTAGTCAATTGCATGCCATCATTGCAGTTACTATCAACCTTGAATCAAGAACCATAGACCAGTCAACCTTAGCCAAGCATTTTAGAGGAACTGAGTCATTGACTAACCACTAAAAACGAAGCATATTGGACAACCTCTGCGAGTGATTTACGAGCCATGATGAAGCACTAGTAAGCACTATCAGTAATGCAAATACGAACCAGCAGACGTCAAAAACAGAAAGTATTACTGACCAACGAATGATCGATCATGGTGAACCATCAACTAACCATGAACTAAAAGTGAACTAGATATGAACCAGCTGTTTCGCTATGGAACAGCCGCTTGCGTTGCCCAGGACTGCCTGCTTTGGAGGAGAGGAAAAGGTGACTATTCGTCGGGAAGAGAAGCTTGGCATTGGAGCTTAGTGGTCCTCTCGGTGCCCCATCTTTGGAGAAAGACAGACAGACAGACAGACAGAGAGATAGATAGATAGATAGATAGATAGATAGATAGGTATATAATATATAGATGGATAGATAGATAGATCGATCGAGAGATAGATAGATAGAAACTGGTAGATAGATACTGGTAGATAGATGGATAGATAGGCAGATAGATAAGTAGGAGACCTACATGATTTATGATAACAATAGAACTTATAACCAAGAAATCGGCAAAGCAGGTGGGGGTCAAACCTGCAATGCATTGGAACAATTTCATGGATGAATCTGCCATTTGTTCTGCTGGCAACTGGATGTTGTCGTCGTTGTTGTTATTATTTTTGTTATTATTGTTGTTGCAACCCCCGCTTCTGATGGTTTCGGAAGCTACGCCGATGATGGTAGAACCACTGAGCTAGGTACAACCACCCAATTTGTGGCCGGGATTTGGATACGCGCACAGCTACCGAGGATCTGTGATACCTGTGAAGGCTCTGGCATCAAACCAGGTGGAGGCCGGAGCTGCTTGGGTGAAGTTGATTGATCCGCGTGGTCAAGCTTCGCTTGGGTCACGGTATCGTCATTGCGATGGTGAATGATGGTCAATAGTAAGGGATAATAACCAACAATCATGACTAAACAACCAGTGTACACATGAGGGTTTCTCAAAATAGGGAGCCCGAAAAAAGGTTGGGTTCATTCCTGTAGATGGTTAATGTTGGATGATTTGGGGGTTGCCTATTTTGAGAAACACCCGCATAATGGGTGTTTCTAAAGCCGTAGGGGTACCCCCACTTATCATCCGGTTTATTCACCCTTTGCAGTAATATATCAACCAACCATTTGGTGGGGTTCCCTATATTGGGAAACCACCATAAGAACCCTTCACAATCATGGATTACCATAATAATTCATCATTGATATCACGGATTACCATTGATTACAGTTGTTGTACCAAGGATTGGCCATGATAAAGCATCATTGATGACATCACTGCTATGCATGGCTGATTGATCGGATTCTTCATGATTAATGATCTGATTATAATGAAGTCAGTCATTGATTAATAGCGGTCTAAGTCTATACCTACATAAAACCATGATGATTACGGAGGTATAGACAACTATCAACTGAAGGTTTCATACCTTGGATGATCAATCATTGAAGCATTAACAGGTATTGGACTGATTGCTTGGATCACCTTTGGCGGTGCGAGAGGTGCCCCTTGGAAAGCTTCCGAATGTAGCTTTGCTGGTGATGAAACATAGTCACGATGCCTCATAGGTGGGCACGAGGTAGAACCATAGCCCTGCTTAGTACCCAGCAGAGTCATAACATGGCACAATCAAAGTCATACTTGAACCATAGTTATGATTATGAGTCAGAACCATCGCCATGCGTTTGGCCTTCTTCATGATTCATATCTTCCACAGTCATAACTGAACCAGTGTCACAGTAGTCCCTGCTTCTCAGACTTCGCCGCAGTCAGCCCTGCGCTTAGTCACAACTTGTAATCACAACTTGTAATCACGACTTGTAAGCAATCCCCGATGGAACAAACTCCCGATCCCGGTGGCTGCCAGGCTCCAGCACGTGCCGGAAATGCAACGGCACCGGGGCGGAGCCTTGACTGAGAAAACCAAGGGAACCACCATGGAGCCACCCGCTATGGAACCACCCCAGGGCACCAGCCATGGGAACAACCGGGAAAGGAGGGTTTTTGGGGAGTTACACGAGATTTTCTTCGTGTTTTGGTGATGTTTTTTGGGGATGAGATACAGTTGATTTGTATGAACAAGCACAAAATGTGGGCTTCTCCTTTGCAGGGGACTAGTGTTGACAGTTGGGTCGAGTGTGACTATGTCGCGGTGATAAGGATGATAGCAAGAATGGCGGCGGCGATCATGAAATTTGCATGACAATAGTGGCAGCAGTGTTGATAAACCTGATGATTGTGAGAGGTACTGTAAGCACAACGGTTTCTTGTCATATTGCCAAAAGCAACAGCAGTGAGAACCATGCTAGCAGCTAGCACCAATCATGCCTTCCAAATCACATGCATGAAACACTTTATGGAAAGTGTCAGAAATGATTCCAAAAAATTGTGTTTCTCAAACTAGGTGTACCCCCAAATGGCTGTTTCTCAAAATAGGGGACCCCTACAATCACTCATGGATAATCTAAGACATATCATTTTTTTGGGATGATTTGGGGGACCCCTAGATTTGAGAAACATCCAAATCATCCAATTTACAAAGCATTAAGAAACTAGCAAACTCAGTATTTACTAAGCGGCTTCCCTCTGGGGGATCATTCACGATAATTCACCACCATTCTTATCGGCTATCATTCAACGGTTGATGTGCCTAGCCGCTATTCATAGCCGCCACTATCCCTGGCCACTATTCATTGAATTGTTATTCGATTTTCTTCTCATATCCGCCACGATTCATTGAATTGTAATCATTGCATGAGAATATCCACTATTGGAATATCCCTAAGTTCCACTATTATCCACATTATCCTCCATATAGTTCCACTATTATCCGATTATTATTCCCCATAAGTTCCAATTAATATCATCCCCCATAGGTTCCACTATTCATTGACCATCACAGCCTATGAGCCTTGGCTCAGATCAGCCCCCAGAGTGGCGGATGCCTCAGGTGCTTCAGGTCATGCAGACACCCTTTGGTGTCATGCAGACCCAGCAGGTGGGGGTTGCGCCGATGGCTCTCGGTGATGTGTACCAGCAGTTGGTTCGATATGTCAAGGAGGGGGCCAGAATGGCTAAGCATATGTTATATATGGCTACTGGAATATTGTCAACTTTCAAGTTCGCAGGTATATAGATGTATATGAATTGCTATTATTCGCAGATTTTTCGGGCTCGAAATTCCGTTTTTTAAAATGTACATTCATGCACGTATACACATGGCCATGGGTTCATCCCGAACAACCAGAAAATGGGTAGTATATAGTAGGGGAGACTTGCCAACAACTTCCATCCCTTTCCGTACATCTCCAATCTGCATGTATTTGCTGGCAGGATCATCATCACAATAATCAAGATCACAATATGAATGTGATGCAATTACATATAATTAACTAATTCCATTAATTGATTAATTGATTAATTACATACACTTCCATACCGCAGTGTATGGAAGTACATACTTAAACCAACACCCTACGAATCCACGTGCGTGCGGAGCAGCCAAGTTGACTTGCGAGCTTTGGCACATCGGGAAAGCCCTGCCGCCACTCCAAAGTGGTGACCACGTACTTCACCATCAATGAACCACTATTCGATCTTTGAAACCATCAATCAGCGTCTGTTTCACCACTATAGTTGCTTATTAATCCCTATTATAAACCATTATTAACCATTATCAATGGTCATAATTTGTCATAATCACCAACCAGTAAAACATTCAACCACCATAAAAAGGATCGGAGTCACAACTGTGTTTCGGTTCCCAGCTTTAGGGGAGACCAAATAGCCACATGTCTCAGGAAGAACTGTGATTCATCCGGTGGATTGTTGACTTCAGAAATTCATTGAGCTTCAACAGCTTGGAGGAACATGGGCTTGTCCGACTGTCGCCATGGTGGTACCTACGAGTATTATCCAGCTGTTGATGACCATGAGGTTCATAGGGAAAGCACCAGAGACGACTGGGGATACAAGTTATTCATGGGGAAACCAGCATTATTCATAGGGAAACCACCAGTTTCCCTATGAAACCATGGCTTTCCACGAACTTACATTGCCACTTTTGACTTATCCTTTTGTGATTGCTGACTGAGATCTCGATAATTTTTCAACTTTGGATGGTTGGATCGCCGGAAGCCATAGATACTTCCATCTATCCAACAAAAATGACTATTATCACTTTGTATTAGTGATCAATCCATCAATCATCAATATTGGGTCATTGAATCTATCCATTTGTTCATTAGATCATTATTGTTCAATCATCAATCGTAGGTTGTCAACCATCACTATTCGATCTTCCAATCATTGCTGTTCTATCCATTGAATCCATCCATTGAATCCATCCATCAATCATCAATGGGGTAATCAACCCAGTACGCTCGGGTAAAGTAACCTTTGGAAAACACCAATAAATGGCGGATTTTCCGCTGCCAGGTTAGTTTACCAGAGGGTATCCCAGTTGGTCATTGAGTCCTTGGTCCCACCTGCACGAGTCGCCTCACGCGTCGCCGGCCCTGCGTGGCCCACAGGTTTGCCCAGCGTGCAACGGCAGCGGCATCGATCCTTCAAGTCTTTGTGGCTCCTGCAACGGGAAGGCGGCACGATCTGCCCAGCACTGTCAAGAGGGCGAAACGTGGATATGGTGAGCGACCGGGTCAAGCAGTTAACCAACCAATAATAGCTGGTTAATGGTTGATAATAAGGGATGATAAGCAACAATAGTAGTGGATATACTAACTATATGGCTATGGGTCAATGTAAACCAAGCAATTTCATGGGGAACAATAAGCAACAACAGGGGATGATAACTAACAATGATAGGGGATATACACCAACTATATGGCGAGCTGGGTCCATATTAATTACCCAACTAATGGAGGATAATCACCAACAATCATAGGGAAAACAATGGTAAATGATGGGGGAACCAGGGGTACGGGGTTTTGACCCACGGCCATATGAAGGTTTCTTAAAAATGCTTGGTTTATTAAGTTTATTACTATACATGAGTCATAATGGCTGATTTGGGGGTCCCCTATTTTGAGAAACACCCATATCAAAGATCATGATGGCAAACATTGATGACAATGGCTAGTGCTTGTCAATTGTGGTGATAGTCTATGACTGTCCGTCATGCTTAATACGGATTAAGGATGATGAACTAAGGTCAACGATGATTCACGATTCTTGATGTTTCAAATAGCTCAAGTATGCTCAAGTGGGTGATGTTAATGATGCTTGGCGATGACTAAGAATGGTGACCGCTCCATTGCCGCTTCACTTTCGCAATCGAAGCTAGATAACTCGATTCCGACGCTTTGAACATGGCACATCCCCAAGCAGTACGGTAATTTCCCTGTTAGGGAATATTCGCAGCAGTTTCACCATTTTATTTCTCGCTCGTCATTGCAACGCCGCTTCAGTGATTAGGAACCAGGTGGAGACACCTCCTGCTACTAGCGCTAAGCACCTTCCTGGAGCACAATATGCGCAGGGCTGTTGCTTTCTACCCTTCACCAAGCGTCACCTAGTGAGGAGTATCATTTCGAAGCATATCATCTCCTGTTGGCAAGAAGCCTTTGCCGTTGCAATTGCCAACGCTCAGAATTCCATTTTTTCAATCACCATGCGCCAAGCACTAATACCAATGGTAAATCACCATGAAATTGTTATCACCTTCATGTTTTTCCCATGTTTTTTCCATGTTTTTCCATGTTTTTTCATGGTTTCCCAGGCTTTCCCAATTGGTTTTCCTCAAAGCTTCCCATGGTTTACTGGTGGTTGGTCTGCGCCAGGGCACTAAACCGACTCAGCAGACCGTGACCGTGAAGGTGCTGCTGTGAAGCCGAGTTCTGAGTTCAGCTGATGCGAACATTGAAACTGGTTGGTGGTTTCAAGTAGATTTTCACAGGGAATATAGTGGTTAATTAATAGGGGATAAGGATTCCAACAATAATGTGGTTAAAGAACTACTGGTTGGTTTTAATTTGCTCATGGTTAAGAATATGTTTTTTTTAAAAGCCATAGGCTGGTTGACGAATATTTTTCCAGATGTATTGAGAAATGGCTGGTTGACCAATATTTTTCATCGGGATTGAAACCACCAACCAGAATCACTGCTCGGGGAATCACTGAAAGAGGTAGCAGGTGACCAGGCTGGCGATTACGGATCGCAACCCGGGACGCCCAGCTGTTGAGAGTTCCGCAGGTGCCAGCTGGTTGCAACAATGGCATCTCGGTGGCAACCAGCTTCGGGGTCCAAGCCATTGGAGAGATGGTGGGATGGCTGGCGTATGGTGAATCTCTATATAGGTAGCCTAAATGGTTAGCCTAGATGGTTAATCTATGGTTAGCTTAGATGGTTAATCTATGGTTAGCCTATGACAGGTTACTCAATGATGGGTATTGGATGGTCAATAGTAGTTGATGATGGTTAATCTTATGGTAAATGGACGGTTAGATGGAATGGCGAACTGTTTGATGGTTGGCAGTTGCTGTTTGTTTCGAGCTGAGGAAATCAATTGCGCCTGCGAGGGGAAGGAGACAAAGGACGCGGAAGCTGAAGCCTTTGATGCAGACTATGGCGGCAAATAAAGGGTAATAGCTGTGACCAATGATAAATGATTAATCTTGGTTGATACAGTTGATATTGATAACTGTGACAGATGATTGATTATATAACCTTGGTTGATAGTGGTTGACAGCAATGTTGGTGGATCACTATCAATCATCAATGATGCTTCATGGCGCAATATCAAAGGATCATGCTGACTGTGCCGACTTATGCTCCCTGGTGTGGGGTTTATGATTATGATACCAGAGCGGGTCATCACTGTGAGAATGTGCTACGGAATCCCAATGTTAACAACTCCGAAAAGGCAACTATCTACAAACCAGGGTGACCCCAAACCAATTGTTCTCCTATCGTCAGGCGCACCCATGTAACCCATGCTGTCGTCCCTGGTTTCCCCATGTAAATAATTACTAGTAATTACCAGGGACTATCAAACGAGTGAAATAGGCAGCCTTAGATGTCTATTTCTTTTCCTGTGATCTGACTTAGTGAAGGATCCACAATTCCAATAGTGATTTTCGAGCCAACAAAATGACAGTACCTATGATAGGATGAAACATCAAGTAGGAATACCTGATGGTAAGTTGATATATGACGATGATGATGGTGATGGTGATGGTGATGGTGATGGTGGTGATGATGATTATTTCTATTATGATGATGGCGATTATGATGACGATGATGACGGTGATGATGATGACGACAATAATGATGGTGATTGTGATAGCCAATGACAACGTCATAGGCAACCACCCACTTCATAGTAAAACTCCCTACTAGGATGTTCTTCACGCAGGTTTTCGAGATGAGACTTGCCTCATTTTGCTACGTCTTATGACGTCTTTTGGTTCACTATCCAACTCTTGACGAGATAGGTGTCTGCACAATTTCGTGGGGTATCTCCCAGAGACCAGGTAGTTGTCCTGAACACCGCTCCAACTGCTGGCGCTTTCCGGGCATCCAAAAAGGCATTCATAGCTGGCCCCTGGCCTACCGACCCGTGCCAGCTGCCAGGATCCAAGAAGGGCCCCCCAGGCGACTTGTACATTGGAGTCAAGGTAGAGCCCCGTGGCAGCAGAGCTTGTCTCACCTCAGGGGTGTCTGGTGAGCAGCGGCGAGCTGGGTCAAGCAGTTAACCAACCAATCAGGGGGGAAAATGACCAACAAAACTATAGGGAAACAATGGTTAATGATAGGGGAACCAGGGGTACTGGGTGAACTGACCCACTGCCATAGAGGTTAAGCACTAGAGACTGGTGAGCAGAGCCATGCATATGGAGTCACAAGCAATACGTCCCAAAATCCTCGCTGAAGCTTCCCAGCTGGGACGACTACCTGGCCTACACACCCGCAGCCGTAAGAGTGGGATGATCCATCAGTAAGACGAATCTTTATGGAAGATGGTTTTCGGCTGGTTATCCCACTTGATACTGTATGGCTTATCCATAAATACTAGGAGCAAACCATCAAAATGACGGTTTTCTTGAGGAAACTTGGGGAAAACCCAGGTACACCATGAATGAATGCACATCAATTCTGATGAAAATCCCAATCTCCATCAATCTCGCAAGCGCCGGAGTTGAGGCCCCATCCTGATTTTCAGAGGGAAGATTTCGACATCTACACCGAGCCTTGGCGCGAGTGGACAGCGCTGTCTGGTGGTCTTTGGACACCATATGTACTGTATATTGTCTGCATTGGCAATATATGATAACCTACACATGTTTCCTTATGCTGAGAGTTGTGTTCCAAGCATCATTTGATATTGGTTGGTTCAGGTGTGGTCGAGCTGGTCAGTTGTCGTCTTTGAGCTCGTCCCAGGAGAGTGAGATCTCCGTGTTTGACTCCATCCTTGGAACTTCCATCAAGGCTGGCAGAGTGGTTCGCTTGGTGAAACCTGGCTGCCTGGCCCGTGATTCACCACCGAGTTGACCGAGACCATGGTTTTTCGACCAAGTCAGGCCATTTGCTGTCTCAGCAAACAGTGTTGAACGGACATGGGGTTTCTCACAATAGGAGACCCCCAAAATGGTGGGTTTATTGCTATAAATGGGTAATAAAAGAAGATTTGGGGGTACCCCTATGACTTGAGAAACCACCACATGAGGATAACAACAGCACGCTAAAGCTGGACGTTCTTTGGTGCAGGACTGCATGGCTGGTTTACGAGGAAATGTGATTTCTCTCAGATCTGAGACGGTGTGTGGAAACAAAAGCAACAATGTCAATGATCAATATGGCTATGGGTCAATATTAACTAGCAATAATGGGGGATAATGACCAACCAATAAGAAGGAATGAGGGAACCAGGGGTACAGGGTTTTGACCCACAGCCATATCACTGATCTCAGTTGAGATCTATTTCTTTGATCAAACCGCAACACCATTAGTTGCCACTATTACTTGCCAATGGTGGTTATAGATGGTTGTAGTGTTTGTACCAGGTATTTATCAGTTCACTCCCAATGGCAAGCCACTCCCAACCACACGTTGAACCAGCTGAGCACAGCAGGTGAAGACCATCGATGGCGATGCGGACATCAAGGTCCCTGCAGGCGGAGTGCGGAACGCACCGTGGCGTCTGGCGACATGGCTCCTAAGCCAAGCCAGGAAGCAGTTGACAAAGGTTATAGGGCTAGGTTAATAGGAGCAACTGATAGTGGTTCTAGATGGTTATAGTGATTATATAGTTGATAATAGTTATGATGGCCATAGTAGTTGAATCGGTGTAGTAGGGAATAGCTCTATTAAGAATAGAAACGTTTCAGACTGACTATAATTACTGGATAAAACATGTTGAACACTTGGTCATCGTGAGTCAGCGGATGACAATGGTTGTACTGGTTGATCATGGTAGCTATTGCAGACTCTATGCAAGAAACCACCAGCTATTGGAACCACCCGGTGTTCATGGTGGGTACGCCTCAGTACAGATTGACCGACCAACAGATCCATTCTCGTGTAGTGATGCCAATAGTTCCCCCAGCTAGCTGTATGATGACACCAATCACACGACATGCTAATATTTCGATACCTATAACATAGATTAATTGAATTAATTACGTATACTGTAAATCTATACATGAAACGCCGTTGTCTACCATATCATATTGATTATCCATTTTATCATTCTTTACCTACACATCGAATATGATATGCCACAGATACATGACCGTAAATCTATACATTAACATGCATATATCTATAACCATTCTATACCTCCACAGCTATATACATATACTTATATGATAATATGCCTCTACGGCCATATGGGTGTTTCTCAAAATAGGGGACCCCCCAAATCATCCAATATCAATCATTTATAGTAATAAACCAGCTATTTTTGTACCTCCATATACCTCCATATTTATATACCATGAAGTCTGATCAACAGCGGCTGCACCGCTTGCTATGCCGCTGATGCCTGGGTCCACGGCTGTCCGTCCGCAGGTACGCAGCCCGAGACCCGGCTACGAATCCGCGGCCGGGGCGTGCCGAAGCTGGGGAAGCCGCAGGAGCGAAGCCTGCACAGGTGGATCCAGTGATGGCGATCCGCTGCCGCGTGACTGGCAGGGACCTAGGGAAACCAGTAAAAATCAGAGGGAAACCATGGGGAACCATGGGGAAACCATGCAAAACACCATAGGGAAACCATGGGGAAACCATGACAAACCCATGGAAAAACAATGAAAAGACATGGAAAAAAAACCATGAAACACCTGCGGTTTCCCAAAGGGAATCCAGAAACTGCGGGGTGTTCGGACATTTTCACAGCTGGGGCCTAGCTGGAGCTCAGCTACGAATGTTTTTGGGACCACCGAGCAGTTATGGTCATTATTGAACATTATATCCACTGTTAACCATTTTGATGCTGACAGTATTCGTAAGCTGACTAATTGTATCTCCTAGTTTTGCTGGGACATAAGCACAAAATTGGAAAAAACATTGTTGTTAACCATCATGAACTATTTTGAACCAAGTATTAAGCACTAGTTAACCACTACGAATCACTACTGACCATCATATCCATTATTAACCATTTGTTAGCCACTCATCATATAACCATTCACCACTAATATCCACTCATTCGAACCATTTTTAAGCAATCATTGACCACTAATCCAACATTAATTATCACCATCGTAAACCACTAACACTAATATCCACTCATTATATAACCATCAAGCATAATGAATAAATCATTAACCACTAATTGGGTGTTTCTCAAAATATGGGTACCGCCCAATCATCCCAGATTAACAAGTTATAGTAATCGACAAGCCATTTTTTGGGTCCCCTATTCTGATTAACCACTAATTCACCATCGATTATCACCAGGATACGCCACTACCACTAATATCCACCCATTATACAACCACCTTGCTATTAACCACTATTAACCACTATTAATCACTAATCACCATGATAAACCACTAATATTAATCAGTGAATCAATGATTAACCACTATTAACCACTAATATCCACCATTATATATCCACTATTTCACCATCCATTCACCATAGCTTCTACTACCACCCGTTCCGGTCGTCCTCCAGGACCGAGGTGATCACTACATCACCATCAAGGTCAAGGTGCCCCGAGAAGGCGCGCTCCGCGCGCCTGGTGAAGTCACGGGGTGAAGTCGGCTACGGCCAGCTGGGTTATTTTAGCGATGTCATAAGGGTTTTTTTAGGGGTTTATGGAGGTTTCTTAGGTTTAATCGAAGGTTGTAGAGGGCCTTCTAGCTAAAATCGGAGGAAACCTCTAAGCTACAGGGTTTTGGAGGGTTTGTTTATAGAGGTTTCTGTTGGGGTTTAGAAAGGTTCTTTTGAGGGGTTTATGGAGGTTTCTTAGAGGTTTAAAAAGTCTTTTAGGGGGTTTTAGAGGGGTTATAGCCAGTCGTAGTGGTCAATATGGGAAGCTGGACTAGCGAAACTCTACTTGAGGG
>VSDK01022771.1:29682-43637 GCA_009767595.1 Symbiodinium kawagutii
CTGAACCGATGTCTGAAACGTCAAAGGTTCAGTTCCGTCGCTTTTCTCCGAGGCGACCTATCCAAGGACGATTTAGCCAAGGTGGCCGAGTTGCGTGAAGCCAACCCGGCGTGACCGGCCCCGGCAAGTTGCTGTCTCGCCAGATTTTTTCCAAGGATGGCGACCAACGAAAGAATTACAGGGTCACAAACGTCCAGAAATACAATTTCTATGCATTTTTCCGATGTAGTGGAATGCAATGTAGTTTCAAGTAACGTCGTGAATATTAATGCAATGGAATGGAACGGATTGGAACGGGATGGAATGGGCTTTCATGTATTATATA
Source organism: Symbiodinium kawagutii (assembly GCA_009767595.1). Taxonomy (NCBI): domain Eukaryota; class Dinophyceae; order Suessiales; family Symbiodiniaceae; genus Symbiodinium; species Symbiodinium kawagutii. The sequence goes on from VSDK01022771.1 coordinate 30,008, forward strand.
TATATATTCTCATATTGGTGATTGTATGACCGACGGTAGTGGTGATTTGCAACACATGAAATCGTTGTTATTTGGGGAAGCAAACATCTATTGTTGATTGTTGCTGGAGGTTCAGGTAGGCATATCAGCTAAATCGTTCTGAACCTTGGTTCATAGGGCATGGTCGGTACGGTGGGATACACTGCTGCCGTAGCCTCTCTCCCCATGGATTTATGTAGACTGAATTCATCGGTACCGAGCAACTTAAGTTTTAGAAAACATAGCTACCACGTTGCCACCCCGTGTGAAATGCTACAGTGGCCAGCGCTGATATCATTCCATGAATGGAATACTTCGCGTCTCATGTTTTTCGCGCCGCTTTCTGGGCTGATGATGTCATTGACAGAAGGTCGTGGAACGCACAACCAGGCGCAGTTGGCGGCACAAGCATAGGCATTCCGGCAATGGGCCATAAGCAAAATCAATTCTACTTGTGCATCTTTGATCTCTGCCAATTATTTTCTCATGGTTTGTGATAGAAAGGCTGGGAATCTACTGTGCATTCCACAGCTTTTTTCGATGTCCAATGAATTCAGCAGATATTCGGCTTCACGTGCGACAGAGTTCCTCTGGTTGCTTCTCAAAAACCCTGGTTGAGGCTTACACTGTCAGGTAGGGATTGACCCACAAACTGAGAATGCTGCCCGAAGAACCACCTGCCTTGCAAGCAGGTGCTGATGCTCATTTCATTGTTTGGCTGATGATCGTCCCCCATGGGATGACCACATGACCTTTTGTCGAGATACAGAAAATCAGACTCCAGAAGTTGCGATGCCATGCACAGAAGTCTCATCTTTCGCTGACAGACCGTGGTTCTTCAGACAAAAAATGGGGCGGCGTTTCTCTGCTATCCACTTGGGGAGTGGGGATAACTTCAGCCGGCCGAACGACTTGGAAAGGAGGAACACATGAAGTGTCTATTAGCTGGAAACCAACCATAGCTAGCTCGAAAATGAACATTTCCAATAGGCAAGTAATCTACAAATGGTGGATCATGCATTGCTATGTTTGGTTGCTACAGGGTATTGGCCGATATATGAGCCACAAACACAGAATGCTTTACTATTGAAACATGCAGCAACAACGCATGAGTGTTGGTAGATAAAGAAAATTACTTGAAACCATGGTTTGACGTACTTTGGTTGCTACAGGGCGCTGAAGATTTGAAACCTCATTGGTGCTGTCAGGGTATTCTGTTCAGACCCCTGGTATGATGGATCAGCAGGGACCCAAACAACCTGAACTATGAAGCCACAAGAGTTGGGATCCTCTAAGCTATGATTGACATGAACCATGGGGGATGGTCGAGGGTCATCCAATTGCTTTATTAGTGATTGAAATGATGGATGTCCACGTCAATTTCAATTGAAGAATAGTCAATTACTGGTTTGTGGTTTGAAATATTTTCTCATTTTCCCAAGTATTAACAAGTGATAAGTTGGTTGACTTGCGCATATTTTTCATGGGGATTGAAACCACCAGTCAGATTGCTGGGTTGGAATCCGTGCCAGCTGTTCGTGGTGGGGATGGCTTCACCCCCGCCCAGCTCTCGTACCATGTTCCATGGTGATGCAGGCAGATTCTGACGATGAGGACAGCCGGGACAGGTCCTGCTAGGGTGCGGTTTCTGATGCTGTACCTAGGAAAATGGTGAGAATCTTGGCAAAGCACATCTGATTGTAGATGCAACCCCTGTGGCCAAGATGGCTGTTGTATCATAAATCTTGTTGCTAAGATAACAACAAACTGGTTGGTTGGTTGGTTGGTTGGTGGTTTTAGACATTTTTTACTTTTCCTAAGTATCACAAATGATTGGTTGGTTCACCTATTTTCTTAATGGGGTAGTTCAACCACCAACCAGCAAAGCGTATCTTGGCAATGCGGCAGATATAGAAGTTGCGTGGTGATCCTTGCCGCAGCCCTGCGCCACTCGCTCAAGCGGAGGGGTGACATCCTACCAGCCACGGTGCGAGCGCAGGAACTCTGGTGGTTCATTCATGCCTCAGAGTGGTTCACAGGTTTTTTTTTGGTTCTTTTAGTTGTGTAAAAAACCTGAGTAACAACAGCGCAGACATTGGCTTGTGATTCCCGAAGCTACCTCGCTGAGATTGTGAACACATTGAGCTGTTCCTCAGATAGATGTGATATTTGTTCGATTTCGAATGACAAACGTCCCGGCAGACCTGAAACTGCGGGAACGTTTTGAAGGTTCTCGGTTGTAACCCTGAGAACTCATTGCGCTATGCCACATCCATTGGTCCGGCAGTTGGCACGTCGTTTTCGGCAATGGTTGGTTGATGGATTGAGTTGTTGGTTAGTGATGGTAATCATTGGTTGCTAGTCATTAGCATCATTGTTGTAACTAGCAACCAATGGTTGGTGATGAATTGGTTACGAATGGTTTTCATCTTTCATTTTTAGGTTTTCCTTTTTCATTTTATTGGTTACTAATGGTTACTAATTGAGTTGGTTTTCATTTTTTTGCCAAAGAAAAGCGAGGTCTGAAGATCTATGGCCTTCATGGATCTCCACGGGGGGTGCCAGCTTGGATCTCCAGGATCTAGGTTCACCGCCTGGCTCGCCCAAGTCGGACATCTACGGGTCCCGCGCGAGTGCCTCAAAGTAGGAGCACCCAGGATGAGGAAGCAACCGTGGTTTCAAGGCCGTGAAATGACGTGAAATGATGGTTAAGCCATGGCTCCCCCATTGTTCCGAATAAAAACCATAACTTAACGTCAAACACCATTCACCAGTGGTAATCAACCAATCACTAACCATGGTTAAAAAGATATTTGTCAACAATGGTTATATCTGAAATATCAATAACAACCATGGCTATTGACCAAATTGTGAACTTAACCATCATTATTAACCAACCATGAATGATGGCTGTGGGTCAGTTCACCTCGTACCTCTGGTGTCCCATCATTGACCATTGTTTTCCAAGTTATTGATTGTTTATTATTGCGAGTTAATATTGACCCACAACTGTATGCAAGTTTCTCATGGGGATACCCCCAGTTATCATCCCATTTTAGATATTTATAGTAATGCACCAACCATAACCTTGGGGTCCCCAAACTGACTTGAGAAACAATCATATAGTAGCTTTTTAATCGTCATTCTTGGTGATTATCCCCCAGTACTAACCATTGTTTTCTCCATGATCGACCCACGTTTTCCACATGGCCATCCCCTATTATCAACCCCTGTTCATGGTACTAATAGACCACTATAGTAACCACCATAATGATTCATACAAGTGGTCTATTAATAAACCATTTTTGATAGATATAAACCAGTAATATTTATCAAAAATGGTTGATATCAAAAATGGTTGATGAACCCTTATGATCAACCATTTTTGATAAATATAAACCAATATACCAGTGGTCTATTAATCAACCATATGGCTGTGGGTCAAAACCCTGTACCCCTGGTTCCCCTATCATTAACCATTGTTTTCCTTTATTATTGGTTGGTCATTATCCCCATTAGTTGGTTGGTTGATTTTGACCCATGGCCATATCACAGGCAAACTCCCCACGTTTTCCACGATGGCTTCAGAGTTGCAGCACCGAACACCGCCCCAGCCGCCGCCGAAAGTTCGCTCAGGTCCTTGGGGGTGGAGAGCCGCTTTGCCAAAGCCCATCAAGCAGCGGAAGAGACAATGGGCCATGGCCAAGGCAGAGATGGCGCTCCACCAGGGGTTGAGGATGGTGCGGTTTTATAGGCAACAGTAGTTATCATATGCCATTAGGGTTTTGGTGGATTAATATAGGGTTGATTGGTGGATAAATATAGGGTTGATTGGTTGATATAAGCCATTATGAATAGTGACTAACCCTAGGGTTGATTGGTGGATTGATTATATTGTGTAAGGGGTTTTGGTGGCTAATAATGACGGATAGTAATCAGCAATTGTTGTTTGACGAGTGGATTCGTATGTTTTAATTGTGATTAGTGGATGTATTGTGTTTTCATGGGGGATTCGAGTGGTTTTTGAATAGAAGATAACCAGCAGAAATGGTTTCAAATTATGGAATAATCTGACTTGTCGATGTAACTCCAGGGGAACCCATCAGCAACCGTTGTGAAACCACAACTCACCACAGGTTGTTTTATTCACAGTTGATATGTTCCCTGACATTTGATGGTTGGTTGATTAAGTAATATTTTTCAAAAGGGTTGAAACCCACCAGCCAGCAATGGTTGATGGCGAATGGTTGGTAACACCATGGTTAATTAGTTGCACTGTTACACCATCAATATGTATTTCTTCCACTGCGATAGGCAGCTCACAAGGGCTACGTGTCAGCCGCAAGCCAAAAGCTAAAGTATTGTGTTGCACATGTGGTGGTTTCTCAAAATAGGGGTACTCTCAAAATCATCTACATAAAAGCATTCGAAGCTGGCTTCCAAGCCAACAATATTTCTGTATGTTTGGTGTATTGGAAACCCGCCCATTGCTTGTGGTTGCTATTTCATATCAACACAAAGGGATGAATAAAGCTCTTTGTTTTTTGCTGATCTAGTCAGGCACCGCAGGGATTCATGGACTGTCACCGTTAGCAAGCAAGAAATGATCCTTTGGCCATTTGGGAAAGCATCATTCTTCTTGGATACACCGTGGCCACACGCCCTGAAAAAACGATAGGCCACAGCCGGTTACCTGAACACACGGCATCTTATTTAGCCAAGTAAACTGGTTCCATGTGGGCACCGAGTTGGTAGCAATAAGGTGATCAACTTGGCAGCAGTTGGCTTGCCGATCAACCCGCCGGGGGCAAGCGAAATATCCAAGTGGGTATCAGGTCCGTTGGCAGGTCCCTTGGCAGGCTTAGGAACTGGGAATGGGAAATCACTGAAATCACCATCATTGACAGGTAAACTACCTACCAATAGCTGGATTTCTTTTTCATGGATTTTGCACTGCGAAACACATGCCTGTGCATTTTCCTTCGGCGTTCTTAGTCATATTTGGTCATGCTGAAGTGGCCAGGGTTGGCTACGCAGGTGCATTGCAAGTTGCAAAGAGAGGCTGGGAGCCAAAAACGTCACCAACCGGGTGGCCGTGTGATGTGACAGTGAACAGTTTCTGTGGTCCCGGCATAGATTTTTATAGATAAGCCGACAGAGAATTTGCACCTGAAAATGATCAACTTTTAGCAGTGGAGCTATGCGCCAGCACGTCACGCGTTGGATGATGCGGTAGTACCACAAAGCTGAGAGCAGATCAAATGGTGCCGTTTGGTTGCGTCCTTACCCCCAGATGTGGTGGTCGCTTCCCATTTGGAAACGTATGAAGTTCACTTGTGGATGACCGGAGCCGTAACGCCACAGCCGCTGGGCATGTTCTTGTGGGGATGTGTAGCAGTTGCCTCGTCCAGGGAGCCGAGCGAAACAGCTCGCTGCAAATGAGCAACCCTCGAAATGGAAAGTGTTTTCCCATTGAGATTCGAAGCGAAGCTGCAGATCTCAACATGAGGGGCATAAACTGCCAAGTGACCCCTTGCAAAGTATATCTTTTGGTGCAGTGAAACCATTGGCTCTCTCGGGGATTCGCGGCTTGTAGAACTCGCCTGATGAATCGTGACTGGAACAAAATCTTTTTGCTTCATATGGGTGTATCCATAAGCAGTGATACCCTCCCAACATCCCAAATGATCACCACAGCTGGGTAAGCAACCTGCCCAACCAGCTACGGGTACATCATTTAAGGACAAACTTTAGAGGTACAACCATTGGTACATCATGGCCATGGAAAAACCATATCCAAGAATTCCAGTGTTTGCTTCCCCCGATGCTGAGTGGGATCTCCACCTCCCAAGCTCGCTCAGATGTGGTGGGTTGGAGAGTCAAGCTGCCTTGCTACACGGTTGAAGCGGTTCCCTACCTCCAAAAGGACCTGGGAAAACACGGGAGTCCCTCAGCTTCACCTGCTGGTCCGGCGATGGTAGGTAGTTCATCGCACAAATTGTATTCGTTGTGGCCTGTCACCTTGCAAATGCAGGTGCGATTATCACCCCCCTGCCACTAGGGGCGATCATGATTTGACATCAGCTGCTGAATGACTCAGTGGCTGCTGATTGGTGTCGGATATCCATGGATAGCTCGGATAGCTCCAAGTCTTGGCCCATGGACCACTGGGATGAGCTGAATCAGTGGACCGACTTGCACCTCCCCAAGTCGTTGTACGTTGCACTTCCCTGGAATGCACCATCCTTGACCATTGTTTTGTTGCTTTCTGGTGGCCGTTGATCACTATGTATCAATCTATTATCGCCATGTGGGGGTTTCTCAAGTCGGTGGGCGACCCTCTCAAATCATCCCCAAATCATCCCCAAATCATCCCCAAATCATCCACTATTCACCATTTTTTGAAATGGTAACAAACTATCCATAAGGCCAGCTAGTAATTAATGGTTGATGGTGGTAGATGGTGTTTGATAGTGATTGAAGCTGGTTGATGTTGGTTGATGGTCGTGAGTGACAGATGGTTGATGTCACCTTAACGTTGCGGATCATAGTTGAAAAGTTTCGGGGTTCAAGGTAATGACACCTCGGCCATAGAAGCGGAAATGATCATATAGCTGATGACACCAGTTAATGGCTGAGGTGATCTATGATCATAGGATCATATTGCAGTGATCATTCAAGGTAAGGATCATTTCCCATCCCCAGCCGGTTGATTTTTTTGGCCATAAGCAGCAGCCTCGAGATGGAAAGGCATCAGTGGAGCGTTGAGGAATCGCACTGGAGCTTTTTGGGTTCGCCTTTCGGAACCCTGGTGAATCACATAGCGAGGCTCCCTAGCCGCCCATCGGCGGTGGATTTGATTTCCATGATGTGAGGCTTTCTCAGGCCATAGAGGACCCTAAAAATAGATGTGACTGCAAATGATTAGTATTGGATGATTTGGGGGTGCCCCTATTTTGAGAAACAACCATCTGATGATGAGCAATCATTGCGGCTAACTACCACCCGTTCCGATTGGTCATTGTCAATCATTGTCCCCTATTCTCAGAAACGGACTCAACGGCTTGAATAAGCGTCAATTCTGATCCATGGCTTGAGACGAGTGTTAGCGACAGCCAAGAAATTGTATTATCCTTTGGTCATAGCCATCATGAAAACCGAACGGTTCGAAAGATCATGATATGCTATCAATCATGGTTTCCAACGTTGACTCACCATCATCAACTATTCTCACTCACCGTTCACCATTGATTATTGCTTAACCTGTGATCAAACATCAATCAAACACTGTCAAACCGCCATTAACCATGATGGTTGGCTAACGTTAGCCATTAGCCATCATGAACCAAGATGAACCATCAATCAACACCAACCAACCACTAACACTAGGTCGCATCATTAAGCATTACGATCCATCAACCATTGCTAACATCAACCATCAATCACCTCAGTGGCTAGATTCATAAAGATAGGTGATCAACCATCGATAGGTTCATAAACCTTACGATGAGCATCAACCACCGTTAGCCAACATGAACCATCATTGATTCACCTTGGGCGGACTCCAGGACCGCGATGACTCAGTGGCCGCGTTTCAACCGGTGCGGGGCGCGGCTTTTGGTGCGTTTCGCTTGGTGGTTCCAGTGTGTCTTGGGTGAGTGGTTGGGTTGGTTGGGTTGGTTGGGTTGGTTGGGTTGGTTGGGTTGGTTGGGTTGGTTAGGTTGGTTGTTATTGTTGTTCTTGTGCTGGTAGTTACGGTTGCGCTTGTGGCGACCGTTCGTATACGAGATGCTGCCTAAGGCAAAACCCAAGAATGAACAGGACAGTCCAACGCTTAGGATGTTCACCTACCTATTGTTTACGTAGCTATGACCCATACCGTTGCTTGTTAGAACCACTACTGAGCATTGGCTGCCTGTTTATGAACTCATTAATTAACCATGATCAACATTGATCAACTGTCATCATTTTGAACAAAAATGCCAATACTTTTCATTATAATTTATGAATTGCTTTTTAAGATTCCACTATGAACCATAATCAATGGGTTGGTTGATGGGAACATTTGCAGGAAAGCCTTCTTTTAAGAACCAGTTAAAGGGGTTTCCAACGCGTGGGTCATAATCCTCGTGAACCATACTTATCCATCATTACTCCACAAATATATTGAACAATTCACAATAATTAATCATTTTTATTATCATACATTGACAAGGCATTATCCATTATCATCATTTGAAGAATCATTTCTTCACTATTGATTAAGAATCCATGAACTATAATCACCATCATCATTTATGAAGAATTCATTGACCATATATCATTATATCATCATCTATCATCAATTCAACCACCCATCATCACTACTGATCGTTGCTGCGCACCCAGGCAGAGCGTGCACCTGATCCACCACAGGAAGGCAAGGAAGGCCAACGGGGTGACAGCTGGATGATGCCATGGCTGGGAAGTGGTGCATGTCAGCATGGTTGCTCTATAACGACGGTTTATAGGTGGCTTATAACTGATTAGGGTGGCTAGTAACCATGGTTCTAAGCTACTTGTATAGGTTTTTTGGTAGCTTATAGGGTTTATAACAGCTACCTTACAGGGTCGGGTCGACCATTGATAACGCCCAAGGCTATATGAACACAATGGTAGCTGTTGTAAACCCAACGTTATAAGCTACCTTACAGGGTTTATAACAGCAACCTTGCAGGCTTCATAATTATGGCTGTATCCCAGCTACCAAAGTTGACTGATCAGAGCTGTTGCTTGTTGGACAGCTTGAGTCAATGGCCAAGAATTTCTATGAACCTATACATGGTGGTTTCTTAGAATAGGGGACCCCCAAAATGGATGGTTTATTACTATAAATGGTTAAGATTGGATGATTTGGGGGTACCCCTATTTTGAGAAACACCCGCATGGTGATAATAGTATGATTGAATTTGTTTGTTTGTATGATCCAATTCTTCCGAGTATATTATGTATGATTGAACGAAGACATGGTGTTCAAAGAGTTGATGGTGCATCCACCTGTTGGATACCCTTGGTTGTTCATATCTAACTAGTTGTTCGAGAATGTTATCAATCAGAACATTGGGTATTGCATTTACCACAAGAAATCAATACCCAATCAATAGCCAATTGAATTCACAAGATTGGGTTTCAGATGTTTGACAATTGAATTCATTAACCACCAGAAACCAGGTGAACTCACCAACAACAATTGTGCTTCACCGGTTGCATGAGCTCTGTCAGATCCAGTGGCTAGGTGCCGCGGCCCGTTCGGTTGGACTGCCACCGGATTTCACCCCTTCAACCGGTGCCCATAAAGCCTCCGGAGAGATTTCAGTTGATCGGTTCACGTTGACATTGGTGAACTGTGTTAGGAGCTTTAGGGAGTCCGGGTAGAGAATGGTCACAGTTTTTAGATTGCTATGATTGAATAGTTGATATCAATCAGTTGAATGATAGTTGATATCTGGGCATAGTCTAGTCGTACACTAGTTGATATCAGCATATGGTGGTTTCTCAAAGTGAAGTTACCCCCGAAGCATTAAAAAAAAACATATTTTTGGTAACAAACCACCCATTTTTGGGATACCCGTATTTCGAGAACCCTCCATATATCAACATATATCTTATTATTGCTTATTATCCCCTACTAGTAACCATCATTATTTGCCATTTTTAATCCATTATTAGCCATATCAGCTTGATTCATCGACCTGAGATCCACTATTATTAGCCATTATTAGCCATTATTAGCCATGTTTAACCCATTGTTAACCATATCAACCATGATTCATCGAACAACCAGGTGAACCTATGGTTATCTTACTATTGCTTATTATGGTCATTATGAACCTATGGTTATCCTACTTATCAACCTATGGTTAATCGACTATCAACCATATCAGATCACCCAGTTTTTTCGGCATCGACCTGTGACTCCATGAGTGGAAAATCACACCCCGGCAGCGCGAGCGGATTGGCGCTCCAGGTGACAGGGAAGCGATCAGGCTGGGGGGCCAAGGGAAGCGATGGTTCCAGGGTGGATGAGGAGTTAAGCATGGAATGGTTGATGATGATGATGATGATGAGGATGATGATGAGGATGATGATGAGGATGATGGTGATGATGATGATGATGTTACGAAGTGCTTTCATGATTACACTTGTTAATGATTAATTGGTGTTCATGATGGCATCAGTACAAAGTGGTTAAGTATTCGGGTTGCTAATCACTCAGGATTTGTTTTTGTTGGTATTGACGGATCTTTTGGGTGGTTGATAGTGATGATGAAAGATTTTTGGATCACCAAACAAATTAGTAGTCACTGATTATTGACCAGAATAGGTAGGTTTTTTTGCTGACCAGATGATAGTGATATATTGCATATATGAACACAGGATTCATGGACATTTATACATGAATACTAGACACATATCATATATTACATATATGGATGTGTGTATGGATGGATGTATTTGCATGTGTACATGGATGTGCACAGCAGGGTACTCTGTGTGACACGTAGTTGTACAACCAAATGTGAGTGGTGGTGGGGGAACATTTGTAATTACTATTCTGTCTTCTTCTCGTGTGAAGAGAAATAGTACAGGGGCCTGTCCTGCGATCATGCATTATCATGCACACACACACATTTGTGCATACATCTATGTATATTCAGCTCTACCTATTTACACACATTGCATTTACATAATGTACTGTAGATACATTTGAATATGATACAGTACATACACTTATGCATACACATATGTATATTTGCAAGCAGCCTTGGTGAATATGCATATTTACGTACAAATATGTTTACAAACGTAGAGACGCATGTGTCCGCAGGCATGCCTACTTCTGCATAGATTTGTATTCACACAATCATATACTGCTGCAGAAAGTTGTAGATGATTTTCTTTCATACTCTGCCTTAACCATGCCCTCATACATCAACATATGTACAGATATCTGGATTCAAACGCAGATGATGTCCACATTAGGGCATTCAAACCCTCAGTCCTTACATTGATTGTTCCAGGGCGTCATGCAATCTGTTCTTGCACAAGCAAGGCGCGCTTGTGCACATACAACATCTATACTTATGTACACATAAATGTCATGCATACACCTACGATACATGTACATGTATGCATGTTTCACAGTGATCATATGGTGGTTTCTCAAAATTGGGGTACCCGCAAATCATCCTGTGTTCATCATTTTGGTAACACACCAACCATAACTTTTGGGTTCCATCCTTTATAAACCATGTATAGTGATAAACCAACCATAACTGCCATAACTTTGGGAGTTCCCTATGTTGAGACAGCACCATACCACAGCCACATGGCATCCTGTCGCTTCAGGCGACACAAGCAGCACATCTCTGGATCAGCTGGGCACCCGGAGCATCGGGACTGGGCCGGCAGGTGGTTGGGCTGGATGCACCTGGTCACCTCATAGCTTCGTTGGTCACCAACCTTTTTTGATCCAACATATGGCTATGGGTCAATATTAACCACCCAATAAAGGGGGATGTTGACCAACAATGGGGGAACTAGGGGTACGGGGTTTTGACCCACAGCCATATGGTGATTTCTGGTGGTTTCTTAAAATAGGGAACCCCCAAAGTTACGGTTGGTTTCTCACTAGAAATGGTTAATAAAGGATGATTTAGAGGTACCTCCATTTTGAGAAACACTGTTGATGTTTCTGCAAAGGGCCTTTTGGAGGTGCACTTTTGGCAAATTCATTTGTGTTGCTTACCATGAAATCAGCATGGCTCCTGTCTAAACTAATCAAGTTTCATGCACATAAGTCCAAAATAAATCGTGGTGCTCCCAAATGCCAGGTTTCCGTCATGAGAATGATCACTTCGGGGAGGGTTGGGGGTACCCTACAAGTATGGACACCATATTATCAGAATCTCTGGAGGGCAGCAGTTTATTGTCATCTTGCTTCCCCCCGCAGCTGTTCCGAGGATAGCCCTTTTGTGTTGCTCCCTGACATTGTCCGCAGCCCTGGCCGTTCGTCGCGGCATGCCGTGGCCATCCGTTGAGAAAGCCCGTTTTAGTTTGCGAACAGTTTTAGGGTCACTGTTGAGACCACAAGTTCTGCAGATTTTGGGGAAGAACGACCAAGAACCAATCTCTCAGAATTGACATCAAGTAGCACTCCATGTGACTCACTTTTCCACTCGGCACAACGACAGGACTCACCATTGAATGCGCTACACAAGTTTCCACCTAAAGGGTGGCAAGGTTACACCAAGAGGGTTTGGATGGTCGTAGCAGAACAATGGTAATGTCCATAACAAACAAGACAGGGATTCACCACTGTGAGAGTATTTGTGGAAATGACAGTGGTGTGGTCCTGGCAAGACCAACCGAAATGATTGGGTTTAGGAGTTGCAAACCAGCTGATACCAACCGTTTGCGAGTCCCTTGGGCCCATGGTAGCTGTGATATCTCAAGTGCTAATGCTGGAGGCAGTTTGCACATACCTGCCAATCTTCCAAGATATAACATGAGGTTTTTCCAGGTTCAATGCTTATTGTATCGTATCATCATCATGTCCTATATTCATAATACTATGGCAAAGCCACGCTGCCAAGACCATGAAGCCATTTTTGGCCATCGTTATTTCAGACCCTTGAACCGCCGAGTTGCACTCCAGTGATCCAACGTAGCAACATCACCATATTTTACAGAGAAAGCCGCTTTGGAACCATCAATCATTGGTAGATTTTTCAGTTAGTGCATCCCCCAGTGCTTGTAACTGGTACCTAACCATGGCTATATGGGTCAATCATAAGCACTCATTGGTGGACTATCCAGCGACCTGTTGGATCACCCGAGGGTATCACTGAATCCTTGGAAGGTCTTCCAGCTCTTACAGGGCAACACCGACTGCGGGCACGCAGGGCCGATGGTGATCAGGGGTGGATTGATTCACGCTTGACAGGATCCCGGTTGATGAGCATGGGGGGGTTGTGCTCCCCAGGGAATGATCATTTTCTAAGTAGGCAATAAAAGGGCTATAATATTGGTAAATATTTCTGGAGATATCCATGTATGTGGCTTACGAGGCTATAACTTATGATGGTTATATGTTGGGAATTGTCCATACTTCATCTCTCTATGTAAACGATCCCAAGGAGCATGTACTACTTCTCCAAGATGCGGAAGTGATGTCTTCATCTGCTTGTGGGTCGTACCCCCGGCACCGGAACCTGTTCACACCAGTCGTCAAGCTGTCGGTGACCCATAGCCACTTCATTGGTTCCTTGGTGATGCCGCGACGTATGATCTTGGAATGCATGGCTAGCTGCTCATGACCCAAGTGAGAAGAAAAGTCCCGGTACTCCAGTAACAAGCTGAAAAGCATGAGTTGCCCTTGTTTCATGATGCTTCCCTGCCCGCAAACTGGTGCTGGGGAAGCAACCAGCTGAATGTCTCGTTGTTCAGGGTAGCAGGCAAAGGCTATCAGCCATCATCCACCAACATAAGCCACCATTAGCACATGAACCACCTCAGCGCTTCTGGTGCTTTACCAAAGATTCGCAGTGGTTCCCGGAATGCCGGAACCGCT
>VSDK01022771.1:54134-61634 GCA_009767595.1 Symbiodinium kawagutii
CCGCGCGAGAGAGGTCGCTGAGATGGGTTAGACATCAATGGCGACAGGGGGTCAAGCCGCCATAGATGGCCAAACATAGGTACCGTAGGTCTTAGGTGAATATTAGTGAACATCCCAAGAGCGCGATTGGAGACAGCTTATGGGATGTGAACAGCATGGGGTATTGACCCACAGTCAGATATCTAAAAACAACAGTTGAACCGTTGCAAAACCCATGGTTGATTCATGGCTGGTGGGTAAAGATGGAGACTGGATTCGACAATTCTTGGCTTATCCATAAATAGCATTGATTGATCGCTAGGTACCTACTGCAGCCACTGTCACCCCAAATGACATTGTTCCTTTTGGTGGTGAAAGCAATGCTGTAGGTTCCATAGCAGACATCCTTTCCCCCCCTGAGTAGAACTGCCCCTGTCAGCCCTTGTTGATTGATCCTTTGTTTCCACTGCGGAGACACTATTCGGAATAGCTGTGAAGCAGTCAACCATTCACTGGTGGGATTGGAGAGGGGCATATATAGCAGCGCTACTCTGGTTAAAGCATGCTCTGGTGAAGACAGATTCTTACGCGCTTGTGAGTTGTTCCTTCCAGATGTACTTTGGAAGATCTATCAATTGATCCATCTTGGGGATTCTCGGGGGGCATCACTATTCATTATGTAATTAGCAACCATGATTGTGAACCATCACTAGTCATTACTTGCCATTGCTAGTGATTTCCCACCATCACTAGCCACTATTTACCACTGTTCACCACCATGAACTAGCACTAACTATCAACTATTCATCAACTTACCATATATAATATATATTTACAATCGTTAGCACAAATGTATAACCTTCAGGAATAGCCATAAACCTAATCAATTACTATCGGTCACTTCTAATGCCATATGGATTTGTCCATAGGTGGTGACACCTGCGAACCATCCAATAGCCCTTACTGATAGGACAAACATAAGTTCTGGGGGTAGCCCTATTTTGAGAAGCCACCATATATGTGTATCAAAGGTGTACCCTCAAAAGTGGTTGTTTTCCCATTCAAAATAACTGTAATCGGAGTAATGGGTACCATCTTTTATGGACGCAACCATGCGGTGGTTTCTTAGAATCGGGAATCCAAAAAATGGCTGGTCGATTACTATAAATGTTTCATATTGTATGATCTGGGGGTACCCTATTTTGAGAAACACCCCTATGTTTCAAGCATCAACCAACATTGCTCATGATCAATCACTAAGCTCCACGACCTTCGATGCCTCGTAACCCCCGAGGCCGACACAGTGATTGGAGATCCACATGCCAAGGAGCCCGTTTCGCCGCCCTGCTTGGTGGGGAAGCCAGCAATGAAATACGTGGTCAAGAATGGTGATTCATGGTGGTTGATGCTGATTATGATGGTTAATGATGGCTGACGGTGGTTGACGATGGTTGATAATGGCTCATGGCATTTGATGATGGTTGATGATTGTTGATGACGACTAGTGCTGGTTTGTGATGATAAATGATAGTTGCTGGTGCTTCATGGTCCCTTGTAGTAGTTGATGATGGTGTAAGATGGTGTTGGTGATGGGCAAGCCACGTTTGGTTTCAGCAAACCATGGCTTGGCTAATCATGAAGCCTCGCAGAGTAAGGCTTCAATGCTGGGTGACTATCCATGGCTCATTGAGATTACCCTGGCGTATATCCTTTGAAAGTATCTATCACTGAACTTACTGGATCAAACCACTGGAATCTCCAACCATCACTGTTGATCGGTCAGTCCGAAATCAGATGACGGTTGTCTTTTATTTGCATGGATTGAGGTTGACTTTGGTTGCCCATCTTCGCTGCCTCCTTGTGCCAGCATCTGTTGCCCTGAGATTGCATGAATTTGGTCGCTCGGAAGACTTCGGCTTTGCGTCTCTGTTTTTGCTTCAGATCCAACGCTAAAGTGTTTCTGCTCTGTAGCAAAGCGAGGAGTTCTTCCAAAGCTTAGCCTCGCTTCTAGAGTACGTGGGAGTCTGGTTCGGTATGTATTGGAAACTCCTGTTGACACTGTGGTGCTGGGAACTGTCGATCTTGGCATCAGGATGAACCGTTTGATGAGCGATTCTGTCCCACCTTGTCCTGCACGCCCGGCGACCTAGAGACACAGAAGGGGTGTAGAAACCGCGCCGTTGGTGGCCTAAACAACAGCTTCGGAACACAGGACTCCAAGACTTCATTGATCTGTTTATTGGATATTCTCTTCCCTACAGTTTTGTTGGTTATCAACCGCCTTTCATTGGTTAATTAATATTGACCCATTGCCATCTGTTGATTGGATATGTCGTTTGGACATGTTTGGCAAAGCCTGCTGAATTCATGATACAAAAGCAGCAACAACAGCCCAGCGGACGCTAAAGTGGAGACAGTTGATCATCAGCACCATGAACTACTACAGCATTAGCAATCATGAATCGTCATGACTGATCACTACTAGAAACCAATAGGCATCGTAACTTATATCATTATCAAAAAAAGCGTTCAGCATTGTGACTGACCAGAATCTTCATTTCTAGAAATCGTGACCAATTTTCATGATGTTTTAATCACTACTATGCATTTTGATTGTGACTAATCACTTGTAAGAGCTGAGAAGCAGGTCAGCTTCAAGACAATGAACTTCCTGAAACTGACCATGCACTGGTCTACTGGAAGCCTGTGCCGAACTGAGGACAGTTCAAGAGAATGAGAAGAGGGTGAGGAGGCGAGAGCGAGAATTTGCCACTGAGGTGATTTGCGCGACAGGAACTGATATCGATATCGTTTTGCTCCGATAGGCATACTGATTTTGTACGGGCGATCGCACTTCATTGATATTCATATATGATAGAACGTATTTTGATATATAATACCATGTGATATATGATAGTATGATATGATATGTTTAATACAAAATAAATTGATTGACATGTTAGCGTGTACATATATAATTATATAACTTTATATAACTATATTTGTGGATGGTTGCACATGTACATGTTTGCATTGTGACGCTCATTGTGTATACACATTCGCACAATCTCCGTGATTGCATACACTTTATGCATACCCACTGCACGTATGTAGCCAAAAAATCGGACGAATCTATCACACACTGCATATATATAGATATTATATATATTCTATACACATCCACTTTCCTAACACAGTCAGTGCAATGTCAATCAATTTAGTATGTTCATTGTTGCAATATTGGCACATCATATCACACACACATGCCCACACTGAAGATGTAGTCAGTACCTTTCGTACATAGAAAATGGAGATGCTTCAAACCCTGGACTCAACCTTGGACAAAATGGCTGCAACAGTCCCATCTTTACAAAGCTAGGCGGGTGGATGGTGCCTATCATCACCTTGATCACAATTGGAGATCCTTGATGGACCCGCAGGTTCACAATAGATAACTTATCTCTCGTTGTATAGTCAGATTTTGCTTACAAGTACCACGTACCTGGCCGTGCAAAACCAGCCATTGATTTACGCCAGCGCCCAAGTGTTGTGCAAAACGATTCTTTGACAGGCCGGCCTTGGGATAGCCATCAAGACTGCAGTGGGATGATCACGTCACCTCCCAAGTGTTTTCAAACATTTGTCACCACTTATTTTGATCATAAAGAAAAATTGCTCCCTAGCGATGGTGTTGTGACATTTTTTTCCCCAATGGTGACATGCTAGTTTGGACTATAGATTTGATGTACATATGTGTGCCTATAAAATGGGAGCAAGTCTTGGCGATTACTCGGCACAGTTTCGCTCGTTAGTGATATCAGCACACATGTTTCATGCTCATCTCTCCTAGTGAGATCATGAGGCAAAGCAAGTTAGCAAGCATAGTCTGTGCACTGTGGGATAGGAGGTTTCAACGTTCTGCCACCAACTGTAACACTTGTTGAAACTTTGTGTTCTCTTTTTGGTGTACCAATGCAGGTGTTGAATTCAAATCTGTTTGGTTTTAGGGTGGTTCGCACTTGTCGACTGTTGAATGGTGATCAAGCTTTTGTTTTTCAAGCCCTGTAGATTTTCCAATCGCGCATATACTGTACATCATTGAGGGTAGAGCTATATATGTATAGGTATGTATTGCCTATGTAAAAAAGCAATCTTAGAACTATTTAAGAGATCCTGGCTATGTACTTGTAGATATAGATAAGGTATGTACATATGCAAATACACTCTTAGAATCTCCTAGATAGAACACAACACCGTCAATACCGACCATGGTCAAAACTGGGTGGGAGCACTTCCTTTGTCCGCAAGTCATTCATCAGAAGCCCCTGCCCCCAAGCCTGCTTGGAATTCCGAGCTCGACCCCAGTGGCCAGCAAGAATCACCACCAATCTTTCTGGGTAAATCACCCCTCATGAAGACTTGTTGAAACTCCATGAAACATCAACCACCATCATGGCTCGAATCATCAACCATCACACCTGGCAACGCGGTAGCAGCATTGCTTGCCCAGGTCAGAGGGTGCCAAGAAGGCTTCTTGGGTGAAAAACCAGGAGCACCGAGCGGTGCTGCGCGGAGTTTTTGCCATCTGAACCATCAGTTCTCAAAGAATCAGAAGGGACTTTCAAATTTTTATTGTTTTGAGAATTATTTAACAATTGTCAAAACATTTTTAACATGATTAACAATAATCAAAACTGGTGAAATTGTGTTTCACAATTTTCAGTCATGTTTGACAATGAAGAATGGTTCTTTATCGTGACTAGATGTGACTAGTGGTTGACCATGCTTTGATAATGCTGGCCAATGCAAAATCAGCAACGAAATGGCAGCCAACCAGTTCGGTTTGTCCATCAACAGTTCTGGAAGTGGCAGTATTGTAATCATTTTGGGGATGGTTGGGAGGGTCCCATGATTTATGGATGTGCCGCTCATTTGCCCGTAAGTTTAGTGAACATGAGTGTATTGCCATTTGCGTCAAATTGTTGAAGTCACAACGTGACTTGTAGAAAACCAAATTACAACGCAGTTTGTCATCAATGATAAGACGCATTTGGTAAGACATTCGCCACCAGGGAGCTATGACAGCATGGCCCCCGTGAGGATGGGATGGCTGTGGCCCTTATCCGACTTGGAAACCTCGCCACATGGATGAATGAGAACCACAGTCAAATCGTACGGGCATATGATAGTGGCCAGAGCTTCCCCCCGCCAAAATCCTCGCGGTGGTCATTTCAAGGGTTGAAGTCATGCTTGCCAACTCTTGGCTCTCGCAGGAGGATTCTTTCAAAGACAAGCAACTCAGCTCCAGCGCGATTGTTTGTTGGTTGGTAGTCAGGGGCTTTTTTTTACATGAACTGATGCATTTGGCCGCCCCGGATTTGTATTTCACGCAACATAGTATCATCAACGGTAACCATACAACGTCATTTCAACATATTTCCACAATGAATCTTTGCTGCAAGATATTCATGTCCAGCATAGAAAGAAACCACCACCAACAACAAGAACAACAACAACAACAACAACAACGAAGACGACGACAACAACAACAACAACAACAACAGCAACAACAACAACAGCAACAACAACAACAACATCATCAACAACAACAACAACAACACAGACGACAACAACAACAACAACCACAACAACAACAACAACAACAACAACAACAACAACGCCGTCGGGATATTCCGCCAACAGTAGATGAATATTGACCAGGGCATGGGGAGATCTGGCGACTTAGGATTAAAAACTGAGTACGCGGCCGGCGTTTTTTTCATTTGAGGGGGAGCCCTTCAAACGACTCATTTCCATGAGCAAAAGAAGTTGAGGATTTGCTGGGCAAGCCATCAATAATGAGTTGGTGGTGCGGAACCCTTGATGCACATCCGCAGTTTGCATGCAAACGCAATCCTGTCATAGCCGCACCGCTTAGTTTTTTACATGATATTGCATGCAACCGCGATCAACTGGGTGGCCTTCTGGTTATATATGGGTGTTCCTCAAAATTGGGGTACCCCAAAATGTTATACTACTCATTTAAGGTAATATGACTGGGGGGGTTCCCTAGAACTTCAGAACCCCCCAGATGCATATACTGCAATTCATAGGTATGTTCTTCCATCCCAGCCTTCCTGTCACAGGAATCCTGAGACGTTGGCCCTTTGCCTTTTGCAGCTCATTCTCTCCGCTTGCAATGGCTTAACATGCAGCAACAAGTGACAAATATATGCTTGAACTGTTGATTGACCATGTACTGATCAACACTCATTGGACTGGCCCCTGTGCGCTTAGGGAGTTTCACTTGGTGTATTCCCGCAACCCAGCTGCAGCCAATTCTTTTCCCTATATGATTCCATGATCGCTGAACTCTCCCCCGTGCCGAGGGTGGAAAAAGACAAAGCAAGTCTGGTTCCCTGGAGCTGGCACCAAGCGAACCAAACGAGCTGGAGACCGCGGTGGAGTGTAGGTGACGAGATTCATCGAGGATGAGAATGTGGAAACAACATTTGATCGATTAGCTTCAGCCATTTTCAGCATGTTTTAGTTGATGGGTGAAGCCACTTTCACCAATTTTCAGCCATTTTCAGCATATTTTCACCATTGGTGGTTAGTTGATGGGAACATCTACCAAAACCAACAACATGACTACTACAACATCATGGTTTCAGGTGTTTTGGTTGATGGGAACACATGCTTTTACCACCTTGCCATGGCTGCAGGACAGTCCCCGAGGTCACATGCCACACGATACTTACCAGGGCATGGCCTAGCCGAGAGCCAATCCAAGGGATTTTTTGGGCCATTGGGCTTGTCCATACAAGGTGGGGTCCCCAAAGGTTAGCCAAGTTGGGTTACACCTAGGGTAAATACCAGGCAAATGGTACATATAAGCGGAGTCAGATGGCGAATCTTAACCAACTTATAACTGGGGGGGCCCCACCTTGGGGTACTTCCAATCCCAAGGAGCTGTGTATAGCTCTGAGTGCGGGTAACCTGCCAGGAACCACCAGGGGATCAGCTACCAAACTTGCCAACCAGCCAAGCAAGCAACCAAGCAACCAAGCAACCAAGCAACCAAGCAACCAAGCAACCAAGTAACCAACGCTCCGACCAACTTCAGCTTCGATCTTTATGTTTGCAATGCCTCAGATCGAGTTTCCGTTGCAAAGCTTCAGCGCGGAAGTGCGGATGCTCAGAGCTTTTGTAGACTGCCTCGAGATGAAACCATTTATCGATCAGTGTGGTGTTTGATGTCGGGTGAGGTTTGGACGTTGATGCTCTTATATGATCACCTTTGACTATGCAAGCCCGGAGATCGGTGATTACAACCACCAAAAGACGAGATGGTGCCATGATGAGTAGCACATTTGGCCGGTCCCTTTCTGGGTCCCATTGGAATGGCTTGCCAGTGGTAAACCTAGGGACCCAATAGAAGGAGCCATAGCCAAGGTGAGCTTGTGACATGGGAGATTTTGAAGCAGGCTGACCGTGGCTAAGCAGCAAAACCAACGGTTA